>JAAVUB010000856.1:0-29485 GCA_014898885.1 Fusarium lyarnte (nom. inval.)
TTGCTAGACTGGTATTTTGATACTGAAATAAATTAATAGTATACAGATACATACTATGACTAATTACCGGTAATAAGAAAAATCTCATGAAGCCATAAAAACATTCTTGTCGTTTCAAGGTGTGCATCAGAAAAAACCAAGCCGCGCATTGCTGATGCTCATACACACACACACACAATCAATATGATCCTTGAAAATGTCCCACAAGCTTCCCGTCAACCCCTAGTCTCATAAGCATCATATCGACCCCGGCATCATCCTCGAGGTCTCCAGATGCTGATAGGCAAGGCACGTGCAGGCTCGGCTGTGGGTGTGGCATCTAAATGAGATTTCAAGCATTATCATAAAACATTTTAATATTCTCAAGCATGCACGAGCTCCTTGAGTCTCTTCTCGATCTTCCGTCGGCCCTCAAGAGTCCTCCAAACCTCATGGGGTGCTCCATCGACGATGTCCCAGTTCTTAAGGTTCTTGGTCAACTTTGTCAGGTCTCGTTGTTTCTTCTCCCATGTATGGCTATCCTTGATGTGCTTGCCGGAGCTAATAACAACAAGCGGCGTATCCTTGTCCTGGATCTGACGGCTGGTCAGCGCATCTCGCCGAGTGAACGAACCGGCGACCAGACTCTCCTGCAGTTTGGCAAAGATGAACTTGCCATTCTGCTGGGCCGATCGTCCGTATACTCGGTCGCGGCTTGTTCGTCCGCGGAAGATGGCACCGGGGATTCGGTCCAGGCCGAGCGGGGAGATAACGCCCCAGAGCCAGAGAACGAATCCTCGGCCGGGTGATGCAACGTCGTCGAGAAGATCCTCATGTAAGGGATCGACAAGGAGCAGACCTTTGATGTGATCTCCGTGACGCGCTGAGAAGACTCTTGAATAAATCGATCCGATGCCGGCACTTGCGAGGATCCATGGTCCGCTCTCACCAGCACCAGCCAGTGCCTCACTGAGGGTATCAACCACGAAGCCTGCTGATGAGGGAGAGGGTGCGTTGTCTGACCACCCGTAGCCAGGTCGATCGGCGAAACAGTATCGTGAGATGGAACCATTCTTGACGGCGTTATCCGCAAAAGCCCAGAAATCGTATTCTATGGTTCGTTCGCCAGCTTCGAACAATACGGTGGGCAGATCGTTGCCCTTGGAGTCGGTCTTATTGCCGTGGCAGTAAACATGGATGCGATATTTGCCGTTATCAACCGGATACAGCTTTCCTGGGTGCGACACACCGGCGTCGAGGGCTCGCAGGATGATGGTTAAAGTGATGAGGAATACAGCCACTGACATGATTGCGTAGGCGACCGTTGAAATCATCACCTCGGACCATTCGAACAAGGTTCGTCTCGTCTCAGCTCGGCCTGTCAAGCGTTCCTCTTCTTCAGCCTTGCCCCATTTGACAGTTCGATCGACCAGCAGAGTCCAGAGACTGGTGAGTAGTGCCCAGATGACACTGGCAGCACCAACCCAGCCCTCTTCATATCGGGTCTTTTGAACGGATAAGATGAGAACCATGTCGAGGAGGATAACGCCCTATCCGTAGTGTGAGTTCCCATGGCCAGATGCAGTGTCACTTGTGCAAACTTACGGAAATGAAGATGGCAAGAATTCTGACAGATTTGGATGGCACATCGAAGAAAAGAAGTGTAAAGATGAGATTCGCAAGTGTCCACGTCGCGAATCCAAAAGCAAGCCAAGGACTGCCACGAGTCCCAATGCCAGGGGGCGTCACAAAAGTAGAGACAAGAAGCAGAATCCACCAAACAAGCGTTATCAGGGTAAAAGCAATTGTCAAGTAGCGCAAAGCTCGAATGCTCCAGAGATTATAGGGCGACACTGCGGGATCATCAGGGGCAAGTAGACCAGGCTGAGCTGAGTTGACGCGGTTCGGGAGTAGTCGAGTATGCTCATCTGGCGCAACCTGCTCACCCTCCTCGGGGTAGTCGATACGAGCAGCTCCATTTGTACCGTTTGATCGGTCTTCGCTTGAGTCTTTTGGGGATGAGAATAGAGGCATTGTGGGAGTTAATTTATTGTTTGTCCTTCAGTTGATGGCGGCTGCTGCTGCTGCTGCTGATAAATCTCAGTGTAAGAGTATAGGTAAGTGAGAAAAAGATGTGAATATGGGTGAAACCTATTCTGTCAGAAATCAATCGCTAGTGACACATACAATACAATATTCACAGGAAAAAGCCCATTCATTTCAGAAGATTCCTTAATCTCAAACTTGTCCTAGGGTTCTATATAAACCTATGGACCGACTGCTAACGTATCCATGATGAAGAGGCTAAAAAGTAGAATACGTCATAGGCCAGCCATTTCAGCTCCGCGGATTGAACATCACCAATCACCACCGTTGAAAGCTCACCAGGGAGTACTAGTGCGGACACAAGCTTCCGGGAGATGGCACTTGGAGCTGAAGTTTAGCTTTTCCCAAAACAAATTACGGTTTTAACATGGCCACTAGATCAAGAGTTTGTGCTTCCGGTTACAAAAGCAGGGCAGCAAGTGAGTTAGCCATCATCAGAAGGGAGGAAGATCGCAATGATGCGCCGTAAAGCGACTTGGTCAGGGCCCTAATTGTAAGATTAGTACTAGTAAAGGACAGTTCCATGCATTCACCATCACATGCTCCAGATCATATATTAAAGGTAGCCTTCTTCTTACCTCTACGTCAGTATTAAACAATATGTAATCAGTCTTGGCTGGCCCGAATCTTCTCGGCATTTGCCATCTTGTAAGTTACCACGCAATCATCGCCCCTGTTGGTGTCCCCAATCCAATGACGGTTGTACAACATCATCATAACACAATAATCAAGAATATCTCTAATTTCACTACGAGCCCTCCTGTATTTCCACTACGTTTGCGACGGTATATACTCGTTAGTAAATTCTTATCTGTAACAAGTTCATATCGTTTATTCATTGATACGATGGATACGTACTCTACCCGTGCTCTAGTTCCACCACGTTTCCATATTCAAGGTGTCTTGATGTATCACTTCTTGGTACAGGACTTCTGATTTAACTTGAGAGTAATGATGATATCAAATTCGTACTCTCACAATTATTATTAAACTTGTATCGTAAGTACCAAAATGAAAAGAGACAATGAGCGCGCCGTATATTATCCATGTTCCCGCAATTGTGACAGGGTATCGCTGTATCTCTCGTTTTTGACCCCATTCCATACGAACTTCCAGCATCTGCGATGGAAGAAACTTCAACAGCGTAAAGATCCTTATCCCCTTATTTCATTCATCGTTACACATTACTCCCTCATAAATGTTGCTTCTGATCTCAAGTATCCCAGGGAGTAACAGGATTGTACTCCTTGGCACTGGGGACTGTACTGATACTGCTCGACACCGAATGGGACGCTTGGCTGAGCCCTGAATATGACTGGGCCTCTTCTCTTTGCTGCCGTGCACGCTCGAGTGCCTTCTCGGGGCTAGGTCCTCGTGTCGAAGTGATGGCGTTGTCGGGTATTTTGCCAATGGGCAAATGCAGCTTGATTGCCGCTTGAGGATCCTTCATGTCGATATTGTGCCGTCTGTATGTGTTCTTCTTCTGGTCCCTCATGGCTTGCGCTGATGGTTCAGCCACTGATAACCAATCCTTGACTTGAGTAAGCCATCGTGATTTTTCCTTCTTGGACTTGACCGTGTCTGTTGATGACATGGAAGTTCTTGATCTATCGTTTCCACTGAGAGATGGGTCATATTCAGATTGTGGGTGGCGTGGTATCAAAACTGATGGCCTGGGACTGACAAGTGTCTCTGTGGTTGATCTGGTAGAAGATGGCATGATTTGATGTATATGAAGCTCGGGAGAGCCACCAAGCCAAGTGGCTTTCAACGGTCGGGTTGGAAATTTGAGAAATGATATAGATCAGTAGAGGGCCTGTGAAAAGCTGATATGCCAACTGGTATTTTCAGGATATGCCTTGAATAAATGAATATTTTGAAAAGCCAGGCGTATCTAAATTAGGCATAGTCCTCAACCATATAGTACTGGCTATCTTGGTGATGTCGCCCCTAGAGACCTCGATGCCGTAAGAAGTATTCTTCCCTGGCAGACGGCAGGGAATTCTGAATTCCGATACTGACAAATGCAGGAACAAGATATAACAGTTATGATTGTGTGTCCCCAAACCTTTGGCGTTGGACGTCAACGGCGGTAGTGGCAGGATGATGCAAGTGCGCGAGTCGTGCAACGCATAAATGGAAGCACTGCCGACGGCAGCTAGAGGATCGCTGGATGCATGGAATGTAAGAAGAACTATTGCTTCTGGTAGAGGAATAAACAAGAAAAGGAGCCACAAGGAAAGCTATAAGGGGGGTTCTAAGGTTGAGAGAATGAATGATGGAGATGTCAAGGACAAAGAGATGGAGGGGATGCTCATAAATCATGGGGTAGAAGGGATTTCAAGTGAGCGTCGGAGAGGCACATACCATCCTCAAAAAGTACTGGCCTTGTTCCATAGCACAAGAAAGGAAACCAACAATCAACCTTGGCAGCGTCCAATAGTACAAGCAGAGGTACTTGACATGCATTACCTTACCCATCCATCCTTGTCACAAGCCTCCAGCGTCACTTCAACTGCATCACACCCTCGCAAACTGGTTTACGATATCCGATCTTGGTCTAGGTTCTATGTCGAGCTGAAGAGCCAACACGAAAATTGCTCACTTGGGCTACTGATTGGGTGAGAGTCGCTATGAAGCCGGGGATCCCTCTCGTGGGACGATACAACGGCGAGACCTTGTGGCTTGTCTTGGTCTCTGCAGTAGTTGAAGCTGTCTCCGGATGTTTGTGGGTTGGTGGCTGCGACGGCGAGTTCAACGGGTGAATTTTCCATGTAAGAGAATGATGGCCTAGTTCCAAATGCCGAGACATCGTTTGTCAATTCGGTTCTTGTTGCAAGGTCGGGTCTTGTAAGAGGCGTCAAAGTGTAGACTATCTTCTCAACCCGAGGCTACCGGGGGTTTTTTTTTTTTGATAACGCAAAATTGTTAAACGCCTCTACTGGCGATCATTAACCAGACCAGAAATCTGCAGCATTGTGCTCTGCAGCATCTCAGGTTGAGGTTTGGGTGGCTGGCTGGGCCTCAGATCAAGTGATACAGAAAAAGCAATAATGCGTGTATCCATGACACTCGACGTGTCGATCAGGCTGTCAAGTCTTTGAAAACCCAATAACCATCTTGATGAAGCACGTGCTGAAGTGAACCTTTCTATGCAGATCATATACCAGCTACCTATTGATGGTGTTTGCTAACAGAGTTCACTACTGCACGACACTAACGAAGTTGTGCTCCGTTAGCTGGAGGCATTTTCGGATTGCTCTACGAAGTCCACAGCAGAGTTTATTAGCATCTCCAACTTTTATTTCCCATGCCCCTGACTACCGCCAGCGTCTTTTGCGAAGGGATTTGAAAAGTGCCGTGTCTCGGTGCACAAAGGCAAAGCCATCTTGGCTGATCCTAGGGCCGCTAATGCACAACAAAGGCTGGGATGGCGCTCGAACATCAAGCCAGACGTATGACTTCCGAGCTCTTTCTGGATGCGGCAGTATGTCTGAGACCCATTGTGCCCAGAGGCTTTCCAAGAGCTTGGTACAATGGGAGTCGAGACCAAATGATCGACACATCTCGGTTCAACGTTGAACCTAACAGAATGGAGGCTTCTTCGTTAGCACGCGGGCGAAGAGAAACGTCACCCATCTTTAGTCATGAACCTGATCGTGGCGAAAGTCGGAGATACAAGTGTTCAAGTGCTCTACATTGTAGCTACGATATATCGCATACATACTCAGACCTCAAGCCATGTTAATCTTAGTCAAGCGTTCAATTTGACTTCCATGAATACTCAGACATCCCGTTTTCGTCAACCAACCTTTTAAAGCTTTTCCTCTTCCCTGTGTGTGCTGATACACAGTCTGAAAGGGTAACAATCGCCGGCCACCTCACGCCTTAATAGCTGAGACATTGTGTCTCTCGAGTCTCGACAGGGAATGGCAATCTATTTCAGCCTCTTGGGCCAGATCTGTGATATCAACTCCGCTCTAGTGCATGTAAATGTATGACAAGAGCTCGTCACTGTGATTCTGTGAGACCATATCCCCCTGAAAACACGCGCCCTGCAGCAAAAAGAGCCGGCTTGTCCCTGTCCATTTGTGTTTATGCCTCTGTAGAAACGGAAGTCAATGTCTCAGGTGGCCAAATTCTAGGATGGTCTGTGCTTTACTCGCATCAGAGCTGGCGCGAGATCTCGTCCGATCGTCAAATATGGAGATCTCTCAACAGGGCTCATCCTAGCCATATCCTCCACTGTCCATTTGAGGTCCACTCTTTCGCTGAAGCACCGAGACTCAAACTCACTGAGCTGAGGCTGAGACAGTTAGAAACCTCACGATACCCTAGTAAATTAGTAAATGGAGAGGCCCTGGCGCCTTCTCCGAAAACAAGCTCATCACATTCATGCGCTTTGATCTCGATTTGTACCTTTGTGTATAGCTGCACTGACCTTGCACCCTTGCACAGAAATAGACTGCTACCTATGCATCTGACGTTACATCCAAAAGCCGCTCCTTAGTTAATCAGACTTGGCTGACCCCGCCATAAGCTGCTTCTTCAGAGGGGTCACGACAGCCCGATTACCTTGTTGAGACACCTGACATCCATTCAATGGCCTGCTTTCACCAAGCGTCCCGATCCCGTCCCGTCCACTTCTCTTCTTACTTCCCTCAATCTTCGGTCCTGTGTCCCACGTCTTTGTTCCTATTGGATCATTCTCACTTCCTCCTCCGCCGTCGTCCGGAGCTCTCCCGTGACATCTCCGTTCTTCGGTGCCTAGCTCACAATCAACTTGCGCAAGAGCTAACATCTTTGTCAGAGTCTACAAAAGCAATTTCTTCAGCGGCGCAACTCGATCATGCCCGCCCTCACAATCAACACCGACAACCCTCCCAGCAATAATCCCCCTTCTCCGACCCGACCGCCTGTTTCCCCTATCACACCTCCCTTGCGTCCTACCCAACGACCCACGACCGAAGCTACAAGCGCCGGCGCCGGCGGTCATCCAAGCCTTGCACATTCACAACCCGACCAGACTGCGATACCACCGCCTGCACCTCAACCAATAGCCTTTGATTCCAACCCAGACGTCATTGCACTCAAGTCGGCGATTTCCATTCTTCAGATTCAGCGACAGCGCGCCACTGCCGACATCCAGGCTCTCAGCCGCGCAAAAGACGAAGCTGTCCAGGACCCTGAAGCTTTCATAAAAGACCTTGTCGCAGGAAAGATTAATGCGCCTGAAATTGATAGCGATAGTGATGATGAAGATACAGAGATGAGCGGTCAAGGCAGCGGTAATCAACAAGACCCCGGTGAAGGGTCCTCCAAGCGGCGCATCGCTACCCAACCACCAGCATGGACGAATCTTCCCCAGCCGCAAAATGTGGTTCGCTGCCCACCCATCAACTGGTCGCAATACGCTGTGGTCGGTGACTCCCTCGACAAACTTCACAACGAACAAGTCACGCGTCCCAACCAGGGTACACCGGCAACGATAGGCGCAAACGGCATGTACGAATTCAGAGGTGAAGGGAAGCAGGAGAGATACCAGGGTGTGGCGGCGCCCTATAACCCAATCCAGGACCGCCTAAACAAGAAGCCCAAGAGTAGGAGATCATGAGATATGATGGCACCATGGTTTACCAAAGAAGTCGCATTCACAGATTCTAAATATTGTCTTTCAGCGGAACATTGATGCAATGGATACATAATTTTCACATATCGGCGTTAGAGAATAGATGGTTGGCGTTTGATAGGGTGCAAACAATACAACCCGACATTTCAATTATGCTGATCACTTGTTCTGGTAACATTGGCAACGAAATCAATCGAGCAATTATGTTGAATTTGAAATTTGTGTACCGAGCAACTTACAAAGGAAAGCCGTATGCAATATCTGAACCTCTCAATCATGCTTGTGTTTGAAGAAACACCTTCATTACAGGAAGGTCTGTGGGTCTCACAACCCAAAAACAAGAGCAAATCGATAGGTTTTCACTGGGGCAAGGAAACAGAGCGACTCGGTATATCTCATATGTCTAGTAGCCTTCTGTAAATTATACCACATGTATCACAGCCTAGCCACGGCAAAACAAGTCAGCCGCATTTTAAAGAAATGGTCCAATCCTCAGACCGTGTCATTTCAACGCGAACCACAGGCCCCAACGCCATGTAAATCAGATCAGTGCCCCTGATGTTGACCCATTACGCCCCCGTGATGTTTTTATCTAAATCCTGGTATCAAGCCTGACAGAGCATATGAGTTACTCTGGGAAGTCCCTGTAAAGGTCGGTTAGCTTGCACATGGAATGACTGCAGGACATCTTCGTTAGATACTGACTCCATGCTCTGCTGTACGGATCGACGAAGACGTCGGTTGTACTTTTTCTTGTCGTCTGGGTTTCCCCCCCAGTACATCTTGGTCGCTTCCGGGTTCACAATTTTGCGTGGGTCATAGGCTGGCTCATCATCTTCAAGGATCGCAAAGATGGCATCAATATGAGATCGTACATCTTCCCTTTTCATAGGGTTTGGAGTGTAGCATGCTGTACCATCTGCAGCGATGTGGTGGTGAAAGATCTTGGTCTCAAATTTGACACGAGGTTGCTCCTCGGGGAAACGGATGCTGAAGTTCATTTTGATCCTGAACAGGCCACCATCTAGGTTGGTCATAGGACGTCCGAAATAGGTTATGACCCAGACGAATGGGTTCTCGTTTTCAAGAAAAACGTCATGTGGCATATCGCTTCGTTTGAATGCTTCGACCACCTGCTCGAATTGATGCTGAAGATTAACAGCAACAGTTGTCTCCTTCTTCTTGGCGTCTAGGCCCTCCACAGCCCATTTCTCGGGCTCTGCGTCGATGGCAGCCTTGATAGCTTGCAGGCGGCTCCCGAGCTCGGGATAATTGAATTTCCCGTCCATTGAGTTGTTTCCTGGAGACTCGAACGGCATTCTTGCAAAAGGCTGGTTGGGCGTGGTCTCTGATTTGCCTTTTTCGGTCGCAGCGAGGTATGATTCGTAATACCAAAGAAAGCGGCGTTTGCACAGATCTCTAAAAGGCTCGAAGGGGACGGTCGCCTCGTCAATGTCATCATCATCCATCTCATTCGCTCCTGGAAGATTGTGCGACTGGGTGCTACCGGGGTTCATTCCAAGATAGCCTTCCAAACGTTGGACGACACTGATACGTAGTGTCTCGTGACGAATCTACCAGAGTTAGAGGTTCTCGTGTAACTTGATATGGCAACAGACCTTTTGGATATAGTCCTTTTGGTTTTTCTTGTCGCTTTCATCATTGGCATCCTCGAATCCCGGTTCGTTTTCGTAGGGGTTAGATGATAGGAGACTTTGGATGGATAATAGGATTGATTCAAGTCCTTGCGCAGATGACCACTCCTCTCCACGCTCCCCACGCCATGTTCTAGCCATTGTCAGTTCGAAACCCAAATCTTTTACACAGTTGTAATACCCTAGAATTGATCTGATCGTGTTAGTGCATGAGCATAGTGAAGTAGCAACTTCTAATTACTTACAAACAGACTTTCCCGTTGCTGTAGACATTGGGGTTGAAGCGACAACGTCCCCCGTTCGTGGTGATACAGATTACACTTGGGGATTTGGAAGGATATTCTGTCATCGAGGATGAGACCAAGCTTTGTCATGGTACGGGGGCCTCTACCTTTGTGGAACCGAATGGCGAACTGTAGAGTTGAATAAGCCCATCTTTACATAGACAAGGATACATCCAACGCTCAAGACATACCTCGAAGAACCCAAATTCATAGGGAGTCTCATGTGGTCCCATGATCAGGGCCTTTACATTGCGAACATCGATGTCGCGACATGCTACGGCGAGCGCTGTGATAGAAGGTGATCGCGTGGTCAGTTTCTTCTTTCGAATGCATGGTAGATGCCATTTGGCAAAAACAACTTACACAAGTCACAGGTCTTCTGGATGTCGCCCAGCTCCTTGGCATGGTGTTAGTATCTCGAAGGTGGAATCGTGAACGAAGGGATGGGAATGCCAGCGAATGCGGGGCAGCGAACCTTGGAGATGCGAATGATAGACTGGTCCATGGCGCCTCGTATGTTGCAGTCTAAATGCTGATGTTTGAGAACGGGTGCTTACTGCAGAGCGCGACGCACATGGACAAGTTGCTTCCAAGCGTGAGGCTATCTGTATGAAGTTTTGGGCGATGGATGTCAAGGTAGGTAGGTAGCTGAGTTGAAGTATAAGGTACTAAGGTAGGTAAGGTAATGTAAGGGTAGACGCTGGAGTCTTGAGGTGGGTTGTGTGAGCAGGTATCATTAAGACCGTAGGAGGAAAGTGGGGGAGGCGGGAAGCTCGTCAGGGCGGACAGGCAGCTTTCACAGCTTGACCACCTTTCAACAGGCAACAGAACTCTATCCTGCCTATTAATGTACAGGTTCTAAACGAAAAGGGCGGCTTGCTTGTTTAGGTGACCAAATATAAGTATGTTTATTATGTATCAAGGAGATGCGGTTGCTATTATTCACTTTGTCCTCCTTCTCGGCTATTACGGCCTTGTATTTCAGCCATCAGGATAGATAATTGTAATTCACACGTCAAGAATTCTCCATTTCAGCACTTACCTACCTACCAATACGTACATTCAATGTATTACAGTTTTCCAAACAAGTGTTCCTAATTGTCGTCATGTTGTAAAAATGAACAGACGTAGAACGCTTCCGTGATCGTTGTCTTCTGGAACGAGCTTGAGCTGTTTCACTGCTTGTCTGTATTTGACCATTGACCATGAGTTATATAAAGTGTTTGCTGGTCAAGACCACGTATCTCAACAAAAAACGGTATGAGAGAAAACTCATGTTAACTTCCATATCCAGTCATTCCTTTTGTTCTCCTTGCTTTCTCTCCCCTCCCTCTTTTCCGTGAAGTTCGGTGATACATCTACGTAGTCGATTGCATAGAGTCTAAATGAGAGTCAGAGAACATAGACCAAGTGTAACTATCATCAAGAACCTAGGTAAGGTAGGAAGTTATAATTTTTTTTAAGGAACCCCCAATAGAAATCCAAACTGTAAGTAGTAAATACACAAGAGCACAATATATACACTTGAAATCCTGAACGCCGATAATGATCATTTACATGAAACTATGAACTACCTTTACCCGGGAGCTCAAAGAGGTGGGCCCGGCGGGGTGCAGTCAGGCTAGGATCTACTTACCTAGGTAGGTTGTGGTTGCCATTGGTGACGCGCTGCGCGTTTCTGAACGCGTAAATTGGTTTCCCTTAGCTCCCATTAACGTTAAGGTAAGTCGGTAATCTTATATCACTATTTCGCACGCTGGTTACCTCCACCTCCCCCTACAAGCTCAGTCACGGTCAATCCGACAAGCCAGTATATCATTGAATCAAGATGGCCAGCTTTTTTGACCTCAAGGCCAGAAAGGCAGCAGCGGCAGCCAATAACGCTGACCAGAAGCAAGATAAACCGTCAAATGCTCGAACTCAACCCTGGGTCGAGAAATAGTACGTGAAACTCGAAATACACTATATTACTCGAGACTTACCACATTTAGCCGGCCAAAGACCCTCAGCGATGTTACTGCTCAAGATCATACCGTCGATGTGCTCCAACGGACACTGCAGTCCTCTAACGTACAATATCCCCTTGCTCTGAACTGCAAGAAGCTTCAATACTAATACTTCCTAGCTCCCTCACATGCTGTTTTACGGGCCTCCCGGGACAGGTAAAACCTCGACAGTTCTGGCACTCGCCAAGGAACTATACGGCCCCGATATGATAAAATCGAGAGTCCTCGAGCTCAATGCCTCCGACGAGCGTGGTATCTCCATCGTCCGAGAAAAGGTCAAGAACTTTGCGCGAATGCAATTGACCAACCCACCTCCCGGCTACAAGGACAAATACCCCTGCCCTCCTTTCAAGATCATCATCCTCGACGAGGCCGACTCCATGACACAAGACGCCCAAAGTGCACTTCGACGAACCATGGAAACATATAGCAAGATTACTCGATTCTGTCTCATTTGCAACTATGTGACTCGAATTATCGACCCGCTTGCCAGTCGATGCAGCAAATTTCGATTCAAGAGTCTCGACCAGAGCAATGCAAAGAAGCGACTGGAGGAGATTGCAGAGAAGGAGGGCGTACCACTTGAGGACGGTGCTGTTGATGCACTCATCAAGTGCAGCGAGGGTGATCTTCGAAAAGCCATTACCTTCTTGCAAAGTGCTGCTCGGCTCGTCAGCGCTAATGCTCCTGACAAGGAGGCTGAGGGTGACGAGGTGATGGATGTGGACAGGAAGGCGGTCACAGTCAAGATTGTTGAGGATATTGCTGGTGTCATTCCGGACACGACCATCGATGATCTCGTCAAAGCAATACGTCCGAAGAAGTCAGGATCCTCCTACCAGATCATTTCGGATGTTGTTGAGAAGCTAGTTGCAGATGGCTGGAGCGCAGGTCAAGTGGTCAACCAAGTAAGTCTTATCCTTCATATCGCTGAACTGCTGATAATAATCCCTGTGACAGCTCTACCAAGCCTTGACATATGACGAGACGATACCAGATGCGCAGAAAAACAAGATCGTGTTGGTTTTCTCGGAAGTTGACAAGCGACTAGTAGATGGAGCAGATGAGCATCTCTCTATTCTCGATCTGTCAGTGAGGATAGCAACTATCATGTCGAAGAAGTGAGTTCTCGGCTTTGTATCTAGTGTGCTGCATCAAGAGATGAAGGACGGAGTCATGGTTAGAAATGGGTTGGCGTTTTAAACTGGCTCGATATCACCAGACATCTATTATACTTGTCGTTGTTATTCTAATCCTGTGATGCATCTCCCTGACCAATTAATCCGAGGTTACCTTGCAGACTAGACCACGCATCCTTCGGCTCTGTGATTCTCTTCTCTGTATGCCTTCTCGCCTTGCTTGGGGACTTGGGACCTGCCTCAAGCCAAACGTCGTCTTCCGTCGTATCGGCCTGTGTTTCTTCTGCCCCAGCCGCCTCTTCCTGACCCAAAAGCTGGTCAATTTCTTGTAGAGCCTGCATTGAGTTCTCCAGCGCAAGCTGTCCACCTTCAATCTGCTCCGCCACATTCTCTAGGGTAGTGATCTTGGCCGAATCCGCTGCGAGAACCCAAGGCTGGACCTTGCCTGTCAGACCTGAGCGTTCGTCCGAAGCAAGGAACTCTCCCAGTCCAGACCTCCTCCGAGACGTTGGTGCCACCGAATGAGATGGAAGCAGCTGACTTTCTTCTTCCAAATGACTGAGCGACTGACAGTTATCCTTGATTTCTTTCCCGAGTGTCGTATTTACATGTGCTTTTTGTGTTATCATGGCCCTCTGCTTTTTGGAAAGGGCAAGGAGAGCCTCGATGTATGGTGTCAGGAGATAGGTACTAGATGCAGGTTCTGGTTCCTCAACTTGTTGCTTGGTAGAGGAGGGTGCCAGAACAGGGACCGCCGATGACTCGAATCGTTCACCAGCAGAAGCGAGGAGGGACCGCCTCGTTGCAAGATAATTGGCGTACTTTTCTTTGATGATGTTGAGATGGTTTTTTATCGTCGCTTGGTCCGCTGTTGATTGGTTATGGGTCTTGGAACTGTCCTCATCCCCATCCTCATTCTCTGATGCCTTGCTCAACTCTGTCTCAATCCAATTGATAAGCTCGTTTCTTGTTGTGTTAAGAGCATGTAGTCTGATGCCATTGCTGATAACATCTGGTATGCTCTGAGCATTTGCTCTCGTTTCTCGGAGTAACTGCTCCTCTCGCCGCAGCAGGAGTTTAGCCCTCAAGACCGTCTTTTCAAGCTGTGCCACCTGTTCTGTTAAGTCCGTCTTCTTGACGCTCTGTTGTGCGACGAGACTGTTCACCACCTCTTTTGGCACACTCGGTAGACTGGCAGCATCATGAAAAACATCTTCAGGGTCTAGATATTCAGGAGCAGCGGCTGGCTTTTGCATAAGTGAGTCCAGGTGACTTTGGACGGCTGTAAGTCGCGCTTGTTTCGCCTGGAGCTTTAGAAGTGAGACCTGCCCTTCTAGTAGCTCGTTGCTGGATGAGAGCTCTTTGTCTAATGACGAGGAGGGAAGATTAGATTGGGCAGCATCTTCGTAATTTCGACGCGTATCAACATTTGCCTTTAGAGCCTCAATGTAATCCCTGTAGATTCCCTTCGAACTTGAATCCAGAGTTACGTCGCGTGTTGGATCTGCCAAAGACACAGGCTGTTTGACTGGGCCATCATGAGAACATGTTCCAAGATGGAGAGCCAAAACTCGCCGAATGTAGTTCACTTGTTCCCGTGGTTTGATGTATGGATCAAGTGTCTTCTGAAATGCCTCAGCGATCTCAGAAGGATTTGCCATTGTGAATCATGGTTTGTCGGTGAAGAAATCCCTGGCCTAGGCTTGTTGCTCTGGTCTCGGTGAAAGTAAATAGACGAAATATGTTAGTCCATGGGCAGCTTAGACAGTACTGAAGTGTGGCTAGTGTCCCCCTGAACCAACACCCCAGTGACTACGCAATGAACTGATAATTCTGAATTACTTCTTTACATTACAATCTGAGTCTATACCCCGAACTCATTCTTCTCGCAGTCTTGTTAACACTCAAATCTACCATTGAGAAGCATAAATTATGACCTGAGCTATATGCATTTGCGCCACACAAGCTCTTATCCGAACCTGGCCTAGTGCAGTAGCCTGCTAGGCTGAGATCCGAAATTTACGATCACGACTTGAACTCTCAAACCTTGAGACAACTACAAATCTTTTCAAAACGGCTGCGCATCAATCGCAGACTACAACGTACCCAGGCAACGGATATATGTCTGATTTAGTCGCGTCGGTGGCAAACTCATGGTTATTTAAGTGCTAAGCGCCCCAGGCTTTGTCGAGAACATCGACGTTCTCTATCAATTACAACATAATAATCTAGCCATTATGTCGGACGCAAATCGAGATGTGTCGCAGTACAAGTATTCGGCCATGTCGAACCTGGTTCTCCAGGCCGATCGTCGATTCGTTACAAGACGAACCGATGAGGCTACTGGTGACCCAGAGTCGCTGGCCGGTCGCTTGAGTATTCGAGATATGGGTGCTCGAGTTGCACGCGACGACGCGCCAAAACCGAAGAAACAGCCTGGACTCCCCGAAATCGAGCGTGGCAACCTAAGAGAAGGCGAAGATATTCTGGCACGAGAACAGCGCAGACGAAAGGCAGAGGCACCTCAATCGACAGGTATCCTCGGCGCCAACGATCTTTTGGTGGAAGGCATCACATACCGACCACGAACCGCAGCGACGCGTCAGACTTTCGATCTCATCACTACTTCGGTAGCAAAAACTCTGGGCGACGTACCCCACGAGGTCGTACGTAGCGCAGCGGATGCCGTCCTGGAATATTTGAAGGATGATGATCTGAAGGATCTGGATAAGAAAAGGGAAATCGACGACATCTTGGGTGTGACACTAAACCCCAAGGAATTTAATGAGTTGGTGAACCTCGGCAAGAAGATCACAGATTACGACGCCCAGGATGACGACGACGACGTTGCGATGGGTGGCGCCGACGGTGAGGATGCTGAAATAGATGAGCGCCAGGGTGTCGCGGTCGCGTTCGATGAAGACGAAGAGGATGACGAGGGGGGCCTTGTTCATGAAGTCCGTGACGAATCTTCAGAGGACGAACAGGAAGACGAAGAGGAAGAGAAGGAACAGAGCGCTGAAGGCAAGGAAGAAAATGTTGTTGCTGACGTTGGGGATGAGATGATTCTCGACTCGGCGCCTTCAGGTGGCAAACAAGACGTCAAAGACAAGCATAGCATACCAGCCCGAGACATCGATACATTTTGGTTACAACGGCAAATCGGCACACTATACCCCGATGCTCATGAGCAAAGCGACAAAACAAAGGAGGCTCTGAAGATCCTGTCAGGAGAACCTGGTGAGGATGGCGAGGAAAAGTCCTTACGTGACGTTGAGAATGATCTCATGGAGTTGTTCGACTACGAGCACCATGAGTTGGTTCAAAAGCTTGTTGAGAACAGGGAGAAGGTTTTCTGGCTTACAAAATTAGCACGAACACAAACTCCCGAAGAGCGTGCTGACGTTGAGCGTGAAATGGTTTCAGAGGGTCTTCAATGGATTCTCAACGAACTCAAGGGTAAAGTCACTGCCGAGGGCAAGAAGGGCAAGATTGACATCAAGATGGATATTGATGTCCCAGCTTCCTTTACCGCGGATGGAACCAAGCCTGAACGTGCCGAGGGTCAACTTGTCGGTGGGCTTCAGCCTCGAAAGCTCATCAACCTCGATAATCTGGTCTTCGATCAAGGAAATCACCTTATGACAAACCCCAAGGTCCGGCTACCAGAAGGCTCAACCAAGAGGACATTCAAGGGCTATGAAGAAATTCACATCCCTACTCCTAAGAAACGCAATGAGCCCGGCGACGTCTTGATACCCATTTCTGATATGCCAGAGTGGTCACGAAACCCCTTCAGTAAGAATCAGTCCTTGAACAAGATCCAGTCCAAGTGCTACCCTTCAGCATTCGATGATGATGGAAACATGCTCGTTTGTGCTCCTACTGGTAGTGGAAAAACCAATGTTGGCATGCTCGCTATTCTCCGGGAGATTGGAAAGCATCGCAACCCTGAGACCGGCGATATCGATCTAGACGCCTTTAAGATCGTCTGTATCGCTCCTTTGAAGGCTCTAGTTCAGGAACAGGTTGGCAATCTGGGTGGTAGGCTCGAGTCATATGGTATTCGAGTCGCAGAATTGACAGGTGATCGTCAACTTACCAAGCAACAAATCGCCGAGACGCAGATCATCGTCACAACCCCGGAGAAATGGGACGTCATCACCAGAAAGTCCAATGACTTGACCTACACCAACCTCGTGCGCCTCATCATTATCGACGAAATCCACCTTCTCCACGACGACCGTGGCCCTGTACTGGAAAGCATTGTTAGCCGAACCATCCGCAAGACTGAACAAACTGGCGAGCCAGTTCGAATTATTGGTCTTTCTGCCACCCTGCCCAACTACAAAGATGTTGCGAGTTTCTTGCGGGTGGACACGAAGAAGGGCCTCTTCCACTTTGACGGATCTTTCCGACCCTGTCCTCTGCGACAGGAATTTGTTGGTGTCACTGACCGTAAAGCCATCAAGCAGCTAAAGACCATGAACGACGTCTGCTACAACAAGGTGATCGAGCACGTGGGCACAAACCGTAACCAAATGCTTATCTTTGTGCATTCTCGAAAAGAGACTGCTAAGACTGCTCGCTACATCCGCGATAAGGCTCTTGAGTCAGACACAATCAACCAGATCCTTCGTCACGATGCTGGTAGCCGCGAGGTCCTTAATGAAGCTTCTTCGCAGGCAACCGACCAAGACCTCAAAGATATTCTGCCATATGGTTTTGGCATCCACCATGCTGGTATGAGCCGAGCTGACAGGACAGATGTCGAAAATCTTTTTGCCCATGGTGCTATCCAGGTCCTGGTGTGTACTGCTACGCTGGCTTGGGGTGTGAACTTGCCTGCCCATACAGTTATCATCAAGGGAACACAGGTTTACTCCCCCGAGAAGGGTAGCTGGGTTGAGCTTAGCCCTCAAGACGTCCTTCAAATGCTTGGACGTGCGGGCCGACCCCAATACGATACTTATGGAGAAGGTATCATCATCACGACGCAGAGCGAAATGCAATACTATCTCTCACTTCTGAATCAGCAGCTTCCGATTGAGAGTCAGTTTGTCAGCAAGCTGGTGGACAACCTGAATGCCGAAATCGTCCTTGGCAACGTAAGGACTCGTGATGAGGGCGTTGAGTGGTTGGGCTACACATACCTCTTTGTCAGAATGCTTCGCTCGCCCGGACTTTACCAGGTGGGCGCAGAGTACGAAGATGACGTGGCTCTTGAGCAGAAGCGAGTTGACTTGATTCATTCTGCCGCCATGGTTCTGCGAAAGTCAAATCTTATCAAGTATGATGAAAAGACTGGAAAGCTCCAGTCAACTGAGCTTGGTCGTATCGCTTCGCATTATTATATCACATTCGGTTCCATGGAGACTTACAACAACCTCATCCAGCCTTCTATCACTACGATCGAGCTCTTCCGTGTCTTCGCCCTCAGTGCCGAATTCAAGTATATCCCTGTTCGACAGGATGAAAAGCTTGAGTTGGCTAAGCTACTGGGCCGAGTCCCAATCCCCGTCAAAGAGAGCATCGAGGAACCCCACGCCAAGATCAATGTCCTCTTGCAAGCATACATCTCGCGCCTCAAGCTCGATGGTCTCGCGCTCATGGCCGATATGGTGTACGTTACGCAATCTGCTGGCCGTATCTTGCGCGCTATCTTTGAGATCGCAATGAAGAAAGGTTGGGCATCCGTTGCGAAGACTGCCCTGGATCTCTGTAAGATGGCCGAGAAGCGGATGTGGCCAACAATGTCACCTCTTCGACAGTTCCCCTCTTGTCCTCGGGATGTTATTCAGAAGGCTGAGAAAATCGATGTGTCTTGGAGCAGCTACTTCGATCTAGATCCTCCCCGTATGGGTGAGCTTCTTGGTCTTCCTCGAGCCGGCCGCACTGTATGTGGCTTGGTCAACAAGTTCCCGCGAGTCGAAGTTCAGGCTCAAGTTCAACCTATGACAAGATCGATGCTACGTGTCGAACTCAGCATCACACCTAATTTTGAGTGGGATGATTCTATCCACGGCGCGGCAGAGAGCTTTTGGATTATTGTCGAGGACTGCGATGGAGAAGACATACTTTACCACGACACCTTTTTGCTGCGCAAGGAATACGCCGAAACGGAGCAAAATGAGCACATTGTCGACTTCACTGTTCCTATCACAGATCCAATGCCTCCAAACTACTTCGTTTCGGTTATATCTGACCGATGGATGCATGCTGAGACCAGACTTCCTGTTCCTTTCCATAAATTGATCTTGCCTGAGAAGTTCCCTCCTCATACAGAACTTCTTGAGCTTCAGCCTCTCCCCGTTTCTGCCCTCAAGGTGTCAAGCTACGTTGATCTCTATCCTGCATGGAAGCAGTTCAACAGAATCCAAACACAGACTTTCAACTCGCTGTATAAGACTGATGAGAATGTGTTTATTGGAGCCCCCACAGGTAGCGGCAAGACTGTTTGTGCCGAATTTGCTCTTCTAAGGCACTGGACAAAGAGCGATGTTGGTCGTGCTGTGTATATTGCCCCCTTCCAAGAACTCGTTGACTCTCGCCTCCAAGATTGGCAGAAGAGGCTCAGCCATCTCAATGGCGGCAAAGAGATAGTGAAGCTTACTGGTGAGACGGCAACAGATCTCAAGCTGTTGGAAAAGGGCGACTTGATCTTGGCAACCCCAGCTCAGTGGGATGTTCTATCAAGACAATGGAAGCGACGCAAGAACGTTCAGACAGTTGAACTATTTATTGCTGACGAGGTCCATCTCCTTGGTAGTTCTCAAGGTTATGTGTACGAGACGATCGTCTCTCGTATGCATTACATTCGCACACAGACAGAATTACCCCTGCGAATTGTCGCATTGAGTGTATCGCTTGCGAACGCTCGAGACATTGGTGAATGGATTGATGCAAAGAAGCACGACATCTATAACTTCAGTCCACATGTTCGACCGGTCCCTCTTGAGCTTCACCTCCAGTCATTCACAAATACTCATTTCCCATCTCTTATGCTTGCCATGGCCAAGCCCACGTATCTGGCCATCACACAAATGTCTCCTGACAAGCCTGCCATGATCTTTGTACCCAGCCGCAAACAGACTCGTGCAACTGCCCGAGATTTGTTGGCTGCAGCTTTTGCTGACGATGACGAGGACCGTTTCCTTCACGCCGAGGTAGAGCAAATGAAGCCTCTGCTTGAACGCATCAACGAGGAGGCTCTCGCCGAAGCCCTCTCTCATGGTGTTGGCTACTACCATGAGGCTCTCAGCCAGAGTGATAAGCGAATTGTTAAGCATCTCTACGACAATGGTGCCATCCAGGTGCTTGTTGCCTCACGCGATGTTTGCTGGGAGCTCAACAGCACAGCTCATCTTGTTATCGTTATGGGCACACAATACTTCGAAGGCCGAGAGCATCGATATGTTGACTACCCTCTCAGTGAGGTGTTGCACATGTTCGGCAAAGCTCTTAGACCCTCCAAGGACGGCAGAGGCCGAGGCGTCCTTATGCTGCCCCAAGTCAAGCGCGAGTACTACAAGAAATTCCTAAATGAGGCCCTTCCTGTTGAGTCGCATCTGCACAACTACTTGCACGATGTCTTCGTGACAGAGATCAGCACCAAGATGATCGAGTCGGGTGACGATGCGATCAACTGGACTACTTTCACCTACTTCTACCGAAGGCTGCTTGCCAACCCAAGTTATTATAGCTTGACAAGCACGACGCATGAGGGCCTCAGCAACTACATGTCTGACTTGGTTGAGACGACTCTCCGTGAGCTCAGCGAATCCAAGATCATTGAGTTTGACGAGGATGACGGATCCGTGGCACCTCAAAACGCAGCCATGATTGCGGCATACTACAACATTTCCTACATCACGATGCAGACTTTCCTGCTCTCTTTGAGTGCTCGCACAAAGCTCAAAGGTATTATGGAAATCGTCACTTCAGCAACAGAGTTCGAGTCGATCCAGATTCGACGTCATGAGGATGGTCTGTTGCGACGTATATACGACCGAGTGCCTGTCAAGATGTCTGAACCAGTTTATGACTCCCCTCATTTCAAATCCTTCGTCTTGCTCCAGTCTCACTTCTCTCGCATGCAGCTACCAATTGATCTTGCAAAGGACCAGGAGGTCCTGCTGTCGAGGGTGTTGAGCCTTCTGAGTGCCATGGTCGACATTCTGTCTTCGGAGGGACATCTCAACGCCATGAGCGCTATGGAGATGTCACAGATGATTGTTCAGGGAATGTGGGATCGGGACAGCCCTCTTAAACAAATTCCTCACTTCTCACCGGAGGTTGTCAAGGTGGCTAATGAGTTTGGGTACGTACTGTGTGATAAATTGGTCGGACCGTCAGCTAATGTTGTTCGCAGAATCAAGGACATCTTTGATTTCATGGAAGCCATGAACCCGGATGAGAATGCCGATTACAACAAGCTTGTTAAGCGACTTGGCTTGTCACAAAACCAATTGGCACAGGCCGCAAACTTCACAAACGACAAGTACCCTGACCTGGAGCTTGAGCATGAGGTTCTTGACGAGGGTGAGATCAGGGCAGGTGAACCGGCCTACTTGAACATCAAGATAGCTCGCAATTTGGAAGAGGAGGACGGCGATTATGATTCTACCGTACACGCACCATTCTACCCGTCTAAGAAGATGGAGAACTGGTGGCTGGTTGTTGGTGATGAGAAGACCAAGAGCCTCTTGGCCATCAAGCGAGTGACAATCGGGCGGGAACTCAACGTTCGCCTCGAGTACACTGTGCCATCACCTGGTGAGCATGATCTGAAGCTGTTCCTAATGAGTGATAGTTATGTTGGAGTCGACCAGGAGCGGGAGTTTTCGGTTACAGCAGCCGAGGGCATGGACGTGGATGACGATGAGGAGGACGAGGACGAAGACGAGGAGTAGAAGCTCAAGCTCACTCCGAGCTACAATTACCACGGCGATTGCCAACGATGGCGTTGTACACTATTGAAGACTACGAATGCGGATTTAGGAGATAGTAATCGAATCTATCAACTCGGGACTATGACTAAGATGTGCTTTTTGAGATGAGTTTTCTGGATACAAGCCGAGTTGTGTGGATGTCTGATAATGCACCACGAGTGAAATAGGCGCGAGGTGTTGAGATCTAGTGTTCACAACGCCAAACGCGTCTAGAGAGAGCTAGGCCCACGACGTGACTTTTGCCGGGAATTGGGCAGTGAAGATGGTGAGAAAAGGGACTACGGACGCGTCCCTCCGATGGTCTTGTATACCAGGGCGTCGAATCAGCGTCGACTACGCGCTGGGCCTTTGATGTCGTGTGTGAGAGGGAGAGAGCTGGGGTTGGGGATGACGCCGCCCGCAGCGCACCAGAGCGCAAATGCCAGATACCCATCACGTGACCGATGCTCTGGTGACGTTTGAAAGTGTTCCTGTTTCCCTTGCAAAGCCCAATCCAGCCCATCAACTCGCACCAGCGTTTTTTCTCCGTCAACCCCAACATCGCGACACAACTCGAAGAGGCGCCCATCATCATCAATTGCGCAAATCATCGCCAACATATCATTGCCATCGCTCTACGAACCTTGCGCTCCATTGACACGCGCAATACAGCATCCGCTACGCGTTCGCCTATCTTTTGCGAGCTGGAATTCTACTTCTGGCTCCTTTGATTTGTGACAAGCGAAAACATCATCACCGCTCTTGCCATGACCGACCAGATTAACGAGAAGCCTGAGGTTGAGCCAACTGCTCCCAGCGCGCAGGAGGTTCCTGCCGCAGAGAAGCCTACTGAGCCATCATCGATCGGAAATGAAGCCGCAAAGGCCGATGGCGAGGCAGACAAGGGAGATACAAAGACCGCTGAGGGTAAGTTATGATTACGAAGCGTTTGTTATTCATTGCGCACTCGAACGCATTGCCATAGAAATCGCGCTTTGATTTCTCGTGTGCTCTGTCGCTCAGGCGCGTCCTTCCCTTTGTCAGATCCGTGCTGACCACATTGCGCAACAGAAACCAAAGAAGTTGGAAACTCTGAGAAACCTGCTGAAGATAAAGACGCGGCCGAAGCACCAAACGGGGACTCAAAGCCCACTGAAGAGGGTGCAGATACCGAAATGAAGGACGCGACTGAGGCCCCGGCTGCCGGGGAGACCAAGGCCGAGAACTCCGCTCCATCTGCCGATGGTGAGACAGCAACCGAAAACGCCACCACCGAGTCTGCCTCAGCAAAGGCGAAGAACAATAGACGAAAGTCGACTGGCACCGCCAGTCGCAAGAGCCTGAGCAAGAAAGCCTCCAAGGCGCGTCTCACCCATTTGGACGCCAAGCCTGGAGACCACTTCTTGGTCAAGCTCAAAGGATTTCCCGCTTGGCCTGCCATCATTTGCGATGAATCAATGCTGCCTCAAGCTTTGGTCGATAGCCGCCCTGTTGCTGCTGCGCGACCTGATGGCTCCTATACCGAGGCATATGCTGATGGTGGCAAACGTGTCAACGATAGAACCTTCCCAGTCATGTATCTCCACACGAATGAATTGTAAGTTGCCACTCATCACTGTTTCTGATCATCGCTAACCTGGCTACAGTGGTTGGGTACCCAACACTGGACTTACAGAGCTTACTCCTGAAAAGGCCAGAGAGACCATCACCGAGAAGATGCGCAAGGATTTGAAGGAGGCATTCTCGCTCGCTGCCGAACACAACTCTATCGAACACTACAAGGACGTACTTAAGCAATTCCAAGATGAACTACTTGCCAAGCAGCAAGCAGCTGCGACACCCAAGAAGAGCAAGAAGGGCAAGGCCAAGGCTGCCGACGAAGACGTTGAGATGGAAGACGCCGACGATGCTTCAGAAAAGTCCAAGTCCAAGAAGCGTAAGGCTGAGGATGACGCCAGTGTAATTCTTCCAACACGCTGTTGCTGATTCATTCTGCTAACAAAATTGCCAGACACCACAACGACCCGAATCCGTCAAGAAACCCAAGATCAAGCTCAATACGTCAACGCCTAAGGCCGCTAATGGCACCCCCAAGGCCAAAGAGGAATCTGCTGCCAAAGCCAAGGTCAAGGTCAAGAAGTCGTCTGATAAGAAGGCTGAGACCACTAAGAAGGCCAAGATGACCCCTGAGGAGCGAAGACACCACAAGGAGGTGAGATAACTACAACTGTATTTTTGCCCGATCAATTTACTGACACCTTTACAGAAGGAAGTGTTATATCTCCGTCATAAGCTTCAACGAGGTCTCCTCACCAGAGACCAACAACCCCAGGAATCGGAGATGGAGCATATGTCTGAATACGTCACCATGTTGGAGAATCTGAAGGATCTTGAGGTGTCCATCATTCGTGCAACCAAGATCAACAAGGTTCTCAAAGCTATTCTCAAATTGGAATCGATCCCCCGTGAGGACGACTTCCATTTCAAGGACCGTTCCAAGGTTCTTCTGGACCAGTGGACTCAGCTACTGGCTACTGAAAATGCCACCCCTGCTCCTGATGCCACCAACGGCGTCAATGGCAAGTCGGAAGCCAAGCCAGACGACAAGAAGGATGATAGCGGCAAGGAGACTACTGAAGAGCCAAAGCCTGAGGCCACAAAGACGCAAGAAACCAAGACTGAGAAGCCCGAGGAGACCGGGGAGGAGAAGATTGCGGAAACACCACAAGCATCAGCGTCTGGAGAGAAGAAGGACGACGTAAGTAGAAAATAAGCCCTTTTGTTATGAGCTTGACTAAGCGCAAAAGAAGACCGTCGCTCCTCCCGAGCCTGTTGAAGCTGCAGCCTAAGATACGGGTCAGCTCACGGTGGTTTTAGAGCAATTTGTTTCATGGCGTCACGGTTATGGTCTACAAACACTGGTCTTTTTTCCGATTTTCGACTCTTTTATTATGCTTTTCTTAACAACTATGGTAAAAGTGACTTCGTCGCGTCGCGTCTTTTCGGTATCTGTATGAATATCTGCCAAATCTGGCGGCAGGGGTGCGCCACGACTCTCTGGAGTTATAATGATCTCAGGAGTGACGGAGGCAAGAAACATCTTTTTGGGGGGACTGTACGAAGGGCAAAATCAACAATACTGGGTCAGGAGGCTCGCTTTACGTGGGTTTCTATAAACCAGCTTGGACAGGAGGCGAGCATGGTATGGATGTCAAGACGGCATATGGGATGGGTGGCAAACGAAGCGAAGCAAGCTCAAAGAATGAGATGATGACCGTCGGTCGAGAGGAGGCATATGAGAATAAGGATTTGGCGAGCAATAGCATACAGGTGATGAATGGGACAAAGAATTAGAAGCATTCTGCATAAAGTGCCTTGTTTGCGATGAATAGTATAGGAACCCGTGCAGATCCTACATATCATTCATTGTCTAGGTATCTTGCTTTGTGAAATCTGAGTGATTGCATGTACGCATATGATGTTGATGGTTGTTGGGATACAGTGTATAGTACAGTACCAACATGTTTATTTACTGTCTAAAACGCGTTGACCTTCACCCTCGATCCAAGCTCAGGAGCTTCTTCATCCTTCAAGACTTGAATAACTTTTGCAGCATAAAACTGTCGAACATGGCCCGTGAAGTCGTCAAACAGGATACATATAGCCAAGAGGATCACCAGGTAACTAAAACTCTAATCATGAAACTTGTGCAATGCTTTCACTAACTCGGTCATCAGGTCGCATACATCTTCGACCCTGAAGACGATGGGACACGTCAAAAACCAACCAAGCGGAGAAGAAGATCTAAGCAGGGCCAGAGTTCTTCAGAAATATTGCAAGACTCGTCAGCTTTTGTGCCTCTTCTCAATGGTGCTGAGAAACCCGAGCTCGTCAAATTAAGGGAGAGACTTTTCCAGGAGAGCTGGGCTAAAATTGATGAACGGATCGAGGTAGGTGAACGAAGCTTATTTATTCACCTGATGTATCGCTCACACGAATTAGAGAGTACTCAAAACCTCGAATATCGAGACTCTCAATCAAGTCAGCGAGTTTGCCAAAGACGCAGTGACAGAATCGTAAGAGTCGTACTCCTGATATACCTGCAACCCCTAATATTTGGATAGTGGGGATAGAATCCCTTCAGCATTCATCATCACAGGACCTAACATCGCATCACAAGATCTGCTCTTTCAACAATTATCGGAGACATTTCAGCAAACAACATCGAGCAAGTTTGTTGGTTTGCGGTCATCAGAGGCATCGACACTGAAGGCCACGTTGAAGAAGATTATTCGAGATGTTGCAGCCAAAACCTCCACTGATGAGGATGATGACCTTGAAGTCAGTGATGGTCGAGAGGTGAGTTATCTGCATTTTCACAGAACAACACTCATTCTCTACAGGGACGAAGGTATCTCGATTATGATCTTGAAGCACTGTATGCGTTTATCAAACCCCAAAATGTTGAGCATGTGTTTGTCGCCTTTCAAGACAGTGAAGGTTTCGACAGCAGTTTATTATCGGATTTGATCATTCTCTTCAAGTACGTCTCTGCATCAGACACTTCGTTCACTGCTGCTAACACGTAATCAAGCTCTTGGCGCCCCCGTATACCATTTACTCTCCTCTTTGGTATCGCCACATCAGTCGAGCTTCTCCAAGCCAGACTACTCAAGGCTTCCTGTCAGCAAATTTATGGAGCGCAGTTTGATGTGATTCAGACCTCGGCCATTCTCGAAACAGTCTTCAGAACAGCGGTAGCAACATCCGATGCTCCTGTAGTACTGGGAGCATCACTCATCCGTAGCCTGCTTGATCGCCAGCACGACCAGGTTTCGGGCATTCAGACATTCACCATGTCATTGAAGGTGAGCTTCGAGCAGATGATATAAATGAGTTTGATGGTAGCTAACAAATAATAGTACGCTTATATGTGTCATTTCTATGCGAATCCACTCAGCGTTCTCGAGCATACCGCATCGTTGCAAGCTGAGCATATCGAGGCCATTCGGCATACTGATTCTTTCATAGAAAATGTTGAGCAGGCAGTAGAATCTGGCATCTTGGATAATGTACAATACGCCAAAGATTTGCTTGAGAAGGACGAGTTTCTCGTCACGCGAGTTCAAGATAGTCTAGCCCGTCGTCAAGAATCCGTTGAGGACTTTTTACGATCACTTCTTATTCTTGGAGAAACAGAATCGCAAGGCATTGAGTTCTCAAGAGCATATGTGGAAGCTTTGGATGAGGGCGTTTCAATCACTGAGAACTCGAGAGCTCTTGAGTCGGTACGACGTATGGACGTCAGCGAGCTGCTGGTCATGCTTCGCAAGGTTGTATCAATCTTGCAGAAAGGAGACCGCGGCTTACTTCTCGGCCCAGCGTCGAAGCAAACGGACCTTGAATTTCGAGATGCACTGACAAGACAACTTGTCAATCTGGAAGAGCTACAATCAAGGGCAGAAGAGCAGGGGATTACACTACGGAGCAAGTACAGCGGACAGAGCAAAGTGATGCGCACAACTGTGATTGCACAGAGAGTTCAATTGAGTCAAGACTCGGCTGCACTTACAGATGAAGACAAGCAACTTACTCAGGCCGTCGACGACATCACCGGGCTATTAATCACGCATGTTCAGTTTGTCAGACCCAGGTCTCTCTTGTTGTCGGAGAGCTGGTTATACGATTCTCGAGCTCCGTCGCGAGACGTGTTCGTGCCTCGACCACGGGCAGTCCTAGAACGCAGCCTCACCAGGCCACACGACTATTTGTCATGTTCATGCTGCAAGCCAGGCGATGGAGAAACGCCGGCAAGTCTGCCGGCCACGGCGCTCTTATACCGTCTGTACATAGAGACTGGGAGCCTCATCAACGTGGCAGATCTCTGGTCTGCATTCTCAGCACTTGTAAGCGAGGAGGAGACAGACGAACGCAAGTCGCTGGTAATGTTTTACCGTGCGCTGGCTGAGCTGAGGGCTTTGGGATTCGTCAAAGCAAGCAAGAAGAAAGCGGACCACATTGCCAAGCTGAAGTGGCTCTGAGTATGGGGATTTCGATTGCATTGGTCGACAAAGTTTGAGAAAGAGAGACATGGCAAGAAGATTGAAGACTGCATCCGCCAAATGGGGATGGTCCTTTGTACTTGAGGGGATGAGACGGGATTAACCATGTCTGGAAACAGGTTTTTTTTTTCTTTTTTTGGGGGGGGGAGGAGGTTTGAGATCGGAACCGAGGTCGAGCCCAATGGCTACTAAGGGACCTAGTGATAGGCCGCAAAAAGAAGGAGAGAGAAGGTGTCGTCAGTCTAAGACATTGAAGAACTAAGACACGAGGTGGCTGGGAACCAAGAGCGAGTGAGACTGTGAGTGAGACTGTGGGAGTGAAAGTGGAGGGTGAAAGTCAAGTCACGGTTACAGCCAACGCAGCAAAATCCAAGACATGCAGGTAGAGACAGACAGGCATGATTAGACGCCGGGAGCGGAGGGAACTGCATAGAACAAAGCATCATGTGAATGAACGATAACGGTGAACGGCTGGCTAGGTACTAATATTGAGGTCTCAGTTGGCCAAGCTACCTTATCTACGTACCCAGGTTAACACTCAAGGGATTGACCCTATAATCAATTAATCAATCAATGAAACAATACACCAAAATAGACAGAGAGAGAAAAGAAAGGAAGGAAGAAAAAAGAGTAGCGGTAAAGATGCTGTATATTCCCCCATCTCATTGTCTTGCTTTTGAGTCATGACCAGCTAATGGCTCCAAGTCACATTCCACTCCATCCGCTGTTGGTGTCTCTTGTTCCCATAGACATAGCGCCTCCGGCCAGCCCAATTGCGTCTAACGCTTGTTTGTTGGAGACTCTTTTTTTTTTCCCTCCTTCTCTTCCATGTCTCACAGACCACGCCAAACCCAGAGTTAAACCCTGGAGCTCAAAGCGGTTCAAGGCCTAAGCTTGTCGATTTCAGGCAGTCAAAGAAGACTTTACCCAGAACAGCATCTCGTCTGGGCCCTCTCCTCGGCTCGGGGGGTGGTGTGTGGGTTAGTTAGGTGCTAAGTTTGAGCTGAGCTGTTCACTGCGTGAGGCCCTGTTCCAAAAGAAACAAGGCCAATCGAACGGCTTCGGTCACAAAGACCCTTCAACTGGCTGTTCGCGATCTTAGTCTTGCTTTAGTTCCCAGACCCAAAGGGCGGGGAGATCTTGCTTTGGTATTAAGAAAGAAAGAGAGGTCATGATCTTGTTTCAACTAAAGAAGTCCATAGTTAGCATAAGCCTCTTGTCTATTATATATCCCTCCCACCCTCTGCTTCTCTGTCCGTCTCTGTTCTTCTGATTAACCAAAGTTGGACGTCACGCAGATCAAGGAATTGACTACGAAACTCAAACAAGAGTCTGTGTTGTCATTCATTCATTTACTCATTTCCTCACTCACTCACTCACTCACTCACCGGACTCTACGGAGAGGACCGTTTGTTCGCTTCGCTTGTCGATAGCCACCCCGCCAGAGCCAATCCACCATCACATCACGCATGATCTTGTGATTGTTGATCATAGACCAAGAAATATTCTTATTCAGAAGTGAATCTTGCAAAGAACAAGATATTGGGCTGTTTTGACCTCTTGACTACTACAAATACTTGATCCATCATTGCCCCAGACACTCAATCTCCTCTCCTCCTCCTCCTCCTCCTCCTCCTCCTCCTCTTCTTCTGCTTCTTCTCTTTCCTACAAGCCAACCACTCACCATCGTCACCA
>JAAVUB010000857.1:0-16030 GCA_014898885.1 Fusarium lyarnte (nom. inval.)
TTTGCCCCCCCCCCCCCCGCTCTTATTGTGAGAACCGCCAACCACGGCCGCCGGAGTTGAGAATTTTACCACTGCAGCTGAGTACAAGGAGGGATCCATGTCTCCAAGTTAGGTAGTGCTAAGGTAGGTAGGTAGTTAAGAGACAGCTCTCGTCTGAACCACGATCAAGTCATCTCCATCGTTTTAAAAAATCTTGAGACATCTAGGAACTCCTAGATCACTCTCTATAAGATCCACGAATAGGATATGCAGGTTGAGAAAACAGCATAGCCCCAATCTTTCCAAAGACATGGACAGTTTATACAGCCGAAACCCTGTTCTTTTCCTTCTGTGCCGTGCATAAGAGGATTGTAGTACATACATAGCGACGACTCGCTGTAACCTCCATGCTAAGGAACGCCGAATCCCTCCCAGCCAATTCCGCAATTACTCGACATGTTGCAAGTTTGGGTTGTTGGGGACACCCGGCGTCACAAAGGCCACTCACTCTGCGCCTTTCCCAGCGGCCTTTGCTCTAGAAAGGTTAATCAGCCTGTTCGATCGCATTCTCATTATCTTGTCCTAAAGGACCCCGGAAACCCACTAAAAGAACCCTTGGACTGCAAACCTTGCCATTTTATCATGCCATTCTGCTAAGCCTCCTCCCATGCGGCCCGGATTGGATGTCTCACTCAATGGATAGGCCTGGCCTCACGCACCTCCACTGCCTAAATGAATCCTCCCACGATACGTCGTAGCGAAGCCTAATAGCATCGCAACTGTGCTGTGCTGGACTGTACAATGCTGATGCTAATGCTTTGGTCTTGCCGGCGAGACGGTGAAGTCTGTTTCCATTCGATGGACAAGAGTCCTGTCCTTTCTGCAGCCCATCGATAGCGTGACGCGTGGGCTAGGTAGGTCTATCGTTTCAAGACTAGGCGATCCGTTGTCAAGACATTTTCCTCATGAACCCATGTTTCGACCGTCTCAGAGATCGCGATCCAAAGGAACAAGACTCAACTATCAAAATTAACATTCTTTTGTTTCAATTAATCTGGTTACTTATGCTGATGAGACTTGAAACCTACGGAGCATGTCTTCCGTGCAGATCGGCGCCAGCAGATGCAAGATGGGATGTTACCAGTTGGGCACCGCATTTGTCTCCCCGTTCCTTGTTTTTCATTCCCCTTCTCTCCCCTCGTGGCTCTCCATTGGGCCACCTAGCTGATTCTGTTGTTCTTGTACACAACAGTGGCAGTTCCCTCTTCAAAGAAACCCCAGCATCCCAACCCATTCTAGGCTATCTGCATGCCTTCTTCCATGTCAAGGTTGCCTGGGCATTGTGCTATGATCTCCTATAGTGCCACGGCACGGACGGTGCAGCAGAACGGTGGAAGACGTGCCATGCTTAACCGTTGGCAAAGTCAGAGCCAATTATCAGTTGATAAATACCTACCTATTCAACTTCCGACAGTACCCAAGCATCGGCTAACTGGGAGTTGAACGTAATTGACTGATAAGCGAACGCGTAGTACTGTACCTGGCAGTTGGTGGCCAGAATTACGATCCCTTTGCGCTCTTATCACATCAGAGCATCCTTGGGCGCTTGCTAGCGGCGATGGAAAGAGTCTCGAGGCTGAAGCATCGACAGGGGTGAGCATCGCAACACAATCGGAGCTCGTCCTTTCAAGGCCAAATTGGTGATCCAGACGGGCGGGTCCCTCCACAGAGAATCGAGCGGCTGATGCACCAGGGCCGCCAAGGCACATGGATAAAGAAAAGGAAAACGGATCTGTCGGGAAGCCAAAGATCATACCGCATCTCACGACGCAAATGTTAAATAATCCCCAGCGAGTCAGGTTCAGAGTGTCAGACGAAGAAAAGGAGAATGTGCGATACTCATCGCCCATGACGATGTTTCGAGCTCAGATCTTGGATCCTTTGTTAGCGCCCGAGAAGTCTCGGATGGCCGTGAATTCGATTTGTATCGTTCAGGTGCCAATGTCTGACATTGGCTCATTCTTGAGCAGTTTTTGTGTCAGTCAAAGAAACGTAGTTACATCCAATGTCAGTAACGAACGCAGACCCTTAGCTGTTCACCATCATTAGAGACATGAGCTGAGCTGAGAGCTTGACTTTTCGCTGAACTTTGCCAACATCCACACCCTTCTGAACCAAATCTTCAAACTATATTGTAACCGAGCTAGGATCTCACCAGTGGAAGCGGGAGATGGCTTTACAGAGGCACAAGTTCGCTTCTCTATCCGAAAGTGGAGAGTTGTATCAACCCCTTCTAACTACACCCGGCCCCTGCTTCCCTTCTTTTATTTTCGAACTTCCAGCTTAGGTACCTAGTTAACCAACCCAGCATTTTTCGATCTCCATCATCCATGAAATTCTGGAATCACGATCATCAAAGATATCATTCTTATTAATTGCTTTGTTTGGACCGACTCGATTGGCAATGGTCGGATCGAACAAAGACTATACATAGGTAGCGAGCAAAGCCTTCAACGTGCAACATTTCTTGCCCACTGTAGTCAGCACTGAGGAGGTTGAGAAACTTGATCGATGTGATATCTACAGTATCCATAGTGATATATCTACAGCCCAGGAACTGTGGACAGCAATGTCTGTCTTGAAACAGCATGAGCTCAGGTCAATGTGCTCTCGCCGCAACCTCAATAGGTAATAATACCCCAACTTGTTCTGGGATGGAATGTGATGTCGGACTTTTCGGACCGGACCATCATCTCCGGCCTCAGTTCCCCTTGGTCCACCACGAAGCGGTACATAAAGCTACGAGCGTGCACTAACAATTTATTGAGTTCCCCTGGCTGCATACATGTCACGGGAAATTTCGGCGCTAGTCCGAGATTCTGGCTTATGCCACGTTTCTCCGCCACAGGTAACCTCACTTTGTCCAATCATTGTCAACAATTCCACCGGACAAGCCACAAACTAGTTGTAGGCCATGGGAATTAAAAGCATCTCAGTGTCGATCTTTTTAACAATATGGAGTACAGGGTACAGACAGAACCTCGACCACCCACTTAAGCCGTAGCCACCTCAATATGACGTTTCTGGCTCCCGCGCAACGAGATTGATTCACGCACTTTTAGACTACACGTGATAGAGGAGAAAACTAGAGCTAATATCGGCGCGATCGAGCAATACCCCTCTCTAATTGCCGGTTCCCAGCGTCGATATGAGATCAACATAGCGTAAGGCAGAGAAGCAGAGAGGGAGGCGATGCGCAGATGCCACCACGTCTGCACGTGCTACCGCGTGTCTAGGCGTGGTGGTGGTGGTGGTGGTGGTGGTGAGCAGCGATTTGCCCATGCATGCCCATTTGTTGTTCTCTCAGATGTACCCCAGATTCTCCAACAAGTGCTTCCCAAGCTCCGATGGAAGCCTCAGGTTTAACGCCCTCGCAACGAAACCGAAATTCCAGAGAGGTTCCCAGCAATCCGGGGCGCACGGAGTGCCTCCGATGCACAGCGCCCACACGCAAGTTCCCAATCGTGGCGAGTGTGACAATGGTGCAGCAAATGTGACAGGGAAACCCGTAAATTCTGTTTCATGGAGGGGATGAGTTGATTTATAATGCCTGCATTACATCAATATCACCACAATTCTCAAGGATATCACTGTTCGCCCCCCGGACAATACTCACAACCAGAGGCAGCTGCAAGGCCTGTGTGGGTTCAGGTATCCTCGGAAGGGGTGATTGTTGGGTAATAATCGCACATTAAATCATTTATACGACATGCGAGATCTTACTCCTTACGCTACGGCAGATGGTGACGGGTATTGTACGTCGAAATCGATTTGCGCACCACCCGTCACGGATAGATTAGCGAAATCTGGAGTCTCAAGTGAGTCGTTGATCTCACTCAGCTGGATGAACCCTTACACCAACTTATTGGCCAGCACCGGAACATATGGGACTTCGACAGCCATTGGAAAATCACAGTTGGCGCCCAGCAGGTCTAATCAACACCTCCACGAACTTTCACATCCTCCCCTTCCCAGCCACCGCCTTCAGAAGCAACACCGATTTCAAGCAAGTCAGCTTGACGTCTGACTCCGGTTGAAATCAATCCGCGGATGGTCAGTATGATTTAGTTAGCTGCGGTGTCATTGGTCGCAAAGTGATCAAATATTGATGCATGTGCACATATCAACAAGATGCCCATCCCAGTTGCGTCGTGTGGGAAATCTTGACACATGCCCATAATAATTAGCATATGGACTATCCGGAAACCTTTTCTGCTCAACTAAACTCTGGAGCTCTATGCAAGCGGAATCTTGTCTAGGGGTTGAGGGAAATAGCAGAAGGATATGGGTGGGAGACCAGCGATTTTGGGTGTTAGCTTCTTTGCTGGTTTTCCTTTTGCCCAAGGGCCTGTCAATTTGAACTCTAGTTTTTCAAAATCTATGTTCACAGGCATCTTGTCTCAGTATCATAACCACCGTGTAGTTTGCCGGGGCCTAAGTTGCTGGAGAGTGCGCTTACACAATGTATCTCGAAGGTTTGTAGCCAGCTCCCCAGCTATATCCGACACACAAGAGGCTTGAGAAGGATTTTCAGCTGTTGTTGGTGCCCCCTACAGGATAAACAATGACTTCTCATTTTTCTCCTTCCAAAGAAACCACCTGTCGTGGCTGAATTGAAGCATTGCTAGAACTTACATTTGTGCCTACCTTCAAACTCACGACTGTGGCGAATTGTCGTGAGTTTGGTGGCTCTAGACACTTGGTCTTACAGTCTTTATGTGAGAGAACATTCGCTTCAAGCTACCAAAGGCTGTTGCAGCCGCTTGTGCGGCAATGATACTGATGCTCGCTTGCTCATTTGACGGAGATATGGCATAATAGGATATAATAGCCACATGTCACTTAGCAAGAGTCGCTGGACACTCCCAAATCGGTCATTCTCATCTTTCAGCACCATATTCGATACAAGCCAGTAGCAGCGACTTTACAGAAGCATGTCCATTCTCAGCTTCTCGACCATCGTGTCGTGTGACTCCGGGCAGCCAAAACAGCCGTGATCCAGGTACGATCCAGGCAGAGCCCCTACTCGGATTACTTTAACTCCACCTCTCATGAAGTGTCATAAAATGGTGATAAATGGTGAACGTGTTCAGGTTTGAAGTTGCTTTAATACCGTCCTTGTATTCAGCGCTGCGTCTGATGAACGAAATATTAACAATAGTGTAACTGTGTTGTCTCATTCTAAGGACCATAATATCTTTGGGATCAAGTCGATATTTGTCTTCACTGTCTAGTCTGATTCCATCTTCTAGCCTAATTCAAGGCCTCGAAATATTCGAATGTGAGAAGAAGACGCTTGAAATAATGAACGTTGCCGTCGGCAAAACATGCATGAGCTGCTTGGAAGTAACTATCAACTTGCAGCGACGTCCAGGATAACCCCGGGGGCATTGATCATGCCTATGAAGGAACAAGTAGTGAGCCATCTGCTCATCATTTAACGGCAGTCTTAATGAACCTATGGCAACCCTTTGATAGCACAGTCTTGCAAATTGTCTGTTTCAACAGAATATCCCTGTCTCGTAGGGAGATATATCAACAAGGAAGCGGGAAAGAGCTGTGGTTGATAACAACGAAGATGGATGAATGAGGTTTTCTAGATATGATCTGTGAGTCAAGAGCTCCTGATAAGCCATCAAGAGATACTCGTGGTCGAAATAGCTCATGGACCAGAGTAGCAACATACTTCGTCAAATGCAAGCCATTTTCTGAAGTCTCCCGGCAAAAGAGCCCGAAGGAGTTGAGACATTTGTAGACTAATCCCGCGATACAGTATTTGCATGCGTATCAGTCCATCGCTTCTCCCCTATAGTGCTGTTATAGTTCTCGTTGAGGACGGAGAACCGTCAGTATGTTTGGCAACCCATCCGTCAAGCTCATCTGGGTGGGGAGATCTCCAGAGCAAGGGACATTAGCAGATCCATCAGGCGGTGTTTTTTATTCGCTTCGTTTATCAACTGGGACAGGAATCTGAAACTTGACACTTGAGAAATTATCCAGGGGGTTAGTAAGGGAGAGAGCTTCAATGTTTGTTGAACGTGAAAAGGTTTGAGGGAGAAGAAGTAAGTCTCGTCTGCTTGGTAATAGTCACCGTAAGTAGCAAGTACTATGTCGTTATTCGCAAGGATTGAAACGATAAGCGAAAGGGGAGAAGAGAATCGGAGTGAGAGTAGGAGTGAGAAGCGTGCAAGTACAGCTGTTATTTAGTAGTTTTACCGGCAACAATCCTGTTCATATGTCCATACAAGTTGGCCCCCGTTTAAGCTTCGACGTACTTGGGAAATCGATCGAGGAATATTCACCCGATAATGGTGATCTTGTTCTTTCCCTGGCTCAACAATTCAGGTATAAGGGCAAGCATATGAACAGAAAAAAAGAAAAAAGATATCATGCAAAGGTCGTAGCGATGGGTAGTTTGAATGGTCGCAATGCAGTATGCTGGCTCAAGTTTGGGTATCCGTGGCCACTATCTATCCCAGTAACAATTGTTTTACTCCCCTGTCTCCTCATCTGCCTTGGCTTCTTCATATTTGTCCTTCTTCTTCTTCCTGTCTTTCTTATCCTTCTTGCTCTTCTTTGTCTTAACTTTCTTGTCGTGCTTGCTCTCCTCCTCCTCACCATTAACTGCTGCCTCCACGACGTCATCTACATCCAACTTCATGTTGTCCTCAGTGATATACTCTTCAGCGGCAGGCTCTTGGCCAGGGTGCTCTTCTACGACTTCTGGGACCGGCTTGGCAGGTGGCTTTTCCCTTTCTGCAACCCTTGGTCCACGCTGTGGCAGACTTGATGGAACGTCGGCGTCCACCTCTCTCATCCACAACTTCCAGTCTCCGCGACGGGTTTTCCACATATCACCCTTCCAGTTGCGCCAGACACTTCTACCCATCCAGCTATCACGCAACTCCGCCTCATGATCGCCCAAGCGTGCCATGAAAGCTTCCTTCATATGGAAGGGAATACTTCGCTCCTTGCCCTTGCTAGGAACCTCAACGATAGCATTGATGAGGTTATGACCGAACTGGGATATGGCGAGTTCGTGAGTATGAGGCAGTATGGAACTGGCGATAGACTTGTGGAAGGCAGGATTCGAAGAAGATGTAGCAAGGGCGGTGGTAAGGACAGTAACGGTAGGCATGGACGTAGTGGCAAGGCGGACCAGAGTCTGTGGCTCGAGGGCAAGTAATGATTCTTGCACACCCTTTTTCGGTCCAGGGATGGAAAGGAGAGTAGTCAGAAGTTGAGCACCATGGGACTGAATCGCGTACTCGTTTTTAGAAAGTTGCTGGACATCTTTCTTCTTCTCTTCGTCTCTCAAGCCGCACAGGAAAATGACCAGGTCAGCCGGTGTCTTCCCACATCCCTCCTTGAGCCCCTTGTTGAGTTTCTTGATCTCGTCATTGGCACCACGGGCGTTGCACCTCTCAAATAGCGTCTTGAGAACATTGAGCCTGGACTTTGCGACTAGTTGAGGCACGGTTGGTGCAATCTTCTCAACGGCCTGCACCAGGTCATCTTTGCTCAGCCGATTCAGGACTCGTATAGCTGCATAACACGAAACATCATTTCGGACGTAACCCTCTATTCTGGGGAGAAAGATGTTCTGGTTGAGAGCTTTGAAAATTTTGCCAGGGCAGTGTGTGATGAGTGTCTCGATAAGTCGTGAACCGATCTGGTCATAGATCATACCGTTAATGAATTCGGATGCTTCTGATGAGCCGTCGCTTAAAGACTTTGGAGCGCCGGGTAACAGCTGGAATAGTAGAGTCGGCTGTTCAGAGTCAGCCTTTTGCTCGGTCTTGTTGAGTGTCAGATCGAGCTCAAGGAGAAGCTGAAGTGTGGGGTTTCCGATAGGATGTCTGGCAAGGACTCGCAGGGCGGTAGCATCCATCCCTGCCGTTGAGTCCTGGATGATCTTTTTGGCTGCCATTGAAAACGATTCGGGTACTGCCCTCAGCCCTTGGTTCGCCTCATCTGTTGCTGAACCTCCCGCGACTGAGATTTTCTCCTTCTTCTTGCTCTTGATAAGACTTCGCATCGATGCATCCTCCAAGGGTCGGCCAGCCAAGACCAGTAAGAGCACGCGCAGAGTGTGTGATGCGAACCGATCGGTGATGAGGTATGATAGAGCACCCTCGAGCTCATCGAGCGTAGCCAGAAAAAGATCCTCCATGGACACTTCTGGCTTTTGCATGTCAACACCGGCGCCCTTGGTATCAAGCACATATCCAGAAAGCTCTTGCGATACCACACCTGCAGATCGCAAGAAGAGCGCCTCACAACAATGGCTCGCGAATCGGTGCTGTACCAATGAGAGGAAGTGCCCACCAAAAGCTTCGAACAAACGCTTCTTCTGCGCTGTGTTCGACAGTTGTATGAGACGCTCCATCAATCGCGAACAGGACTGACTACTGGCTAGTTTGAGCTCCTTGCCCTCCGCCTCCTTCCAGACATTTTCCAGAAAGATGTCGCGATCCTCAGTTGATGGAAACTGGTTGAGCTCCAACAATTCGTCCGCACGACGGAAGTATTCTTGCTCTTCTTCTGCGAGCATTCCGAAGAACTCCTTCTCGCCAAGGCCATTCTGCCGGGCACCCTGATCATCTTGGTAGTCGAAACCATCGGTGTTGTCGTTGTCTTCGTAAGTGCGCTGTCGCTTGTTCTCGCTCTCGTAAGTCTCGTGTTGTTGTTCAACTTCTTCGATTCTCTTTCTCTTCTTCTCCTCGCGGCCAGCGCCACGTCTTGTTCTGGGCTTGGGCATTTTGATTGACTTGATCTAAAAGAATGTCGATTTGCGCAAGTCGATAGAAACTTTTTGGTGGGGCCGTTCATTCGTCTTGACTTTTCTAAAATTTTGGCTGGCGGTAGATAAGACATTATCGATAAGATAGTCCAAACACCAGGTCTCAGATGGGAGTCCATGGCATGATAGTATAGTTACACAACATTTGTAACGTACTTTATGCCAAAATATGAAATTTGCACGAAATCATAGAGAAACATCTGTCTAACTCCTCGTTACGAATTCCTTGCCCGGACACCGGTAACGCCACCACTACCCAAGCAGCTGGCTACTACAACCGATGCAACAGTATCAAGACTTTACATGCAGGCTTAAATTAGACGATGTCTTATGACTCAGAGATACGTGAAACTTGCGTAACGGTGGCTACTTATGACCTTGTATCGATATGTATAGCCTCACTTTGACCCTTCCATACGATCAGTCAACTCTCTGGGCCCGTATTCGTGTCTTGTCTGCGGGCGTAGGCATGAGAGTTGCTCTTGGCCCGTTTGTGCTAGCGAGGGGATCTTACGTGAAGACGTAGGTTCCACTTCTTTTCTCATATCTAGGATGCAGGGCTATCGGAGATATGAGTTCCTCTGCCGTAAAACTGGTAGTGTATAATGACTTCCAATCACAGACCCCTACGTCGAGTCCCACAACGTATGTATTCTTCAGAGACCTGTGAACGTAGCCTAGAAGCCCCAGCCCGGCATCTATGCTTCCAGATCGCTTACGCTCAACGACAAGGGCATGATGCTCGGCTCTAGCCCAGCGATGAGGGGCGCCGACAAGGGTTTGGAGACAGAGCCGCCCAATGGCTGTTAAGTAACAACAGCCCTAAACTACTATCTCAATCATAGGTTCAGTACAAATTCTTCAAGCTGTCGTTCACATTCAGCCAAGACGAAGAGAAGCAATGGCCCTGGCAGCAGTGCTCAGTGGCGTACTTCGCGGTGGAGACTGGGCACTTCTCGATATCACGACGAACTGGTTGCCGTCCTCCCGGCGGCTTCTGTGCAACCAAGAACCAGTAAAGCGGGGGATCATTTGAAATATGGCTAAAGCTACCTCTTCTATGGTCGTTTCGAACTCCGACAACTGAGAAAGAGATGATGACCTTGCAACTGTGGAGCCGGTGAAGAACGAATATCTCGGCAGGCTGTGAATTTTCGTTATAGATGATCCAAGATGGAAGCGAGCCGCTAAAATAGTGCTGAGCTTTCCTGATGCTGATCTGTCCCCTGATTAGACTTGAAACGCATGATCACCAAACTCATGTACTTGAGTAAGATTAGAGCCAGTCGAGAGATATTTGTCCTGACGAATTGGAGGTAGCTTGAACTGTCCGGCAGCCGTTATTGAGAATCTCGACATGGCTTAGGTCAAAGCGCATACTATGTGGATTCATACCTTGCTGATGACCATCGAGCTCTAGTTTTCCAACCTTGTCCTGACCATGCCCTCTGTCATCTCCCAGGCTTTGCTTTTTCTTTAACGACGGGGTTAGAAAGATAACTTAGCGAGCCGTCAGGACGCGTACTGCTCTTAGAATCTCTGGCCTGGCAAGTATAAGAGGGACGCAGAGTAGCAAGCCAAGTTATCATCATCACAGTCAGTACCATCGGATCAATACATTTCGTTCTCTGCATAATCCAGCCCCCTATCCACAAATGGCCCCATCAAAGAGCCCTGGTCCTGTGGACGCTTTGATTGTCAACATCCCTAAGAAACTCGAGCCCAAGGGCCCCAGTGGAACTGTGATTATACCAGAAAGTCAGCCTAAGAACAAGAAAGCCGCAGCCTCTGGCGAAGCCAACTCCAAGGCCTGATTTTGCGATCGAATCCATCGAATCAACACACAACACAACCCCTTGAGTATCGAGTTACAGATGATAATCACGAAGCCAGTACAAAATATGCACGGTACAATACACGAAAGTTTGTGAACTGTAAAGGTACGCATAAATCCCCCAAGGCCGCCTTTAAAAACCATTCTGACTGTAATCTTCCAGTTCAAAGGATCATTTTTGTCAAAGATTGCAGCAAAAGAATATATGGCTCTGAGAACAAATTCAAAAGCTGTGGTTATTCAGGTAGCACCAGGACTTCGAGAGGGACATAATTTCGATTCATTTAATAATTTTACATTATCTAGATAGGTTAGTAGGCACTTATTGGAACATTAGAGCATTGAAAATCCCGAAGGATAAAAGTGCCATATATCGCCTTGCCGTATGATATGAATGACATCGTCTAAGTATGGGTAATTCAAAGCGCTTAAATAAGCGCGATTGTTGCACAAACACACTGATCATCCAAGAGAAACGGGGCCTGAACTGTTATCACTCAGGCCAGGGGCCAGTAACAAATCTGATACATCAAGGGAACGGGTGGGTGTTGACGGATCGTTGTGATTGGGCTCGATCCGGTCTATCCTGGCTGACAGCGCCGATTATGTACGTGCTGTGATTTGCTTTTGCTAGCACAGCCCAACGACCTGCAGCGACAACCTGGCGCCTGACTCAACCAAACACTTTGCAAAGAAAAGAAGGCTGCTGCAGTTGCGGTGTGTTATGCCGTTCTATGATGGTGGTCGAGACGGAATTGGTAGTGGTAGAAACGAGCCTCATTGCATGCCCAAAGGCACCGCAATGTTGTGTGTCCGTCGTCAGCGTGCAATGATGTGTGGACCCAGCGAAGATAAAAGGTTCCCTTGGCCCTCGTCGATTGATCTCGTTAAGCTTGACTGGGGAGCCATTGCGTTGGTAGAAACCAGGTGAATTATTCGATCGCACTACTCAAATGTCTCAGCCTTGCCAGATAAACGCACCTGAAGGCAGCCTTGTACGAAAGTCAGCCAGTGAGCCACCACGGACTGAGGAAGCCAATGCACCGAGTATGAGACCTGGGATAGGTATGAGATCTCGAATGTAATGTCGCTTAAGTACGGCAACCATCTAACTTTGGCCCAGATCTCGAACGCCAAGCAGGAAGCTGGGGTACGTTCCATTCATGTCTTGTGTTTATTCGCATGCGCTGATATGTGGTATCCAGGAGGAGAAAGAGGTTGGGTTCGCATGTGTCGACAGATACAGCAAGACAAGAGGCACATGGTAGCGCCTCGGTTGACACACATTGTCTGGCGCTGCATTACCCTGCGAGCGAACCGCATGGTGACTCTTTATGCCGAAGCCGAAAAAGCATCTGGATTGGGTGAAGAAGTTACGAATTTGGACGAAAAGCTTGAGGATGAATGTCTAAAATACTGTAAGCCAAGGGACATCTGCAAGCACCATCTCCTTACCGACTGCAAGCTGATACGCTCCCTCAAAGTACAACTGATGTTTCAAGCAAGCCAGGTATCCGCACTCGACAAGCCAGGTAACTATTTCTTGAGGCACCTCTTGCCTTGCTTCAAAGGGATGTTAAACAGCCGGGACGGGGACGGCATCTACCTTGACGAGCCGATAAACGATTGGGTCTCGCTCAATCAACCAAATAGAATGGATCAACTCATCTGTCTTGCCCCACACACAAAGGTCGGCAGAGCACTCTTTGTAAGCCACTCTCTTGAGCCATTCGCAAAGTTGTATGTACTGACAAGCCCTAGAGGCCGTTCATTACCGGGAAAGAAGAGGTTGGCGATAATGTCCAGTATCACTACAACGAAGGGATCATACGATCGATAGCATTCACCCTTTTCACCTCCATCATTGCTGTGTTTGCTTGCGCCCCAGCCGCGATTCAGTCGCTGAATGTCCGATCAACAGTGGGCGAAGTAGTTGTGTATCTCGTGTTTGTGATCGCGTTTGGCTGGCTGAGTCAGGGGCTGATTTTGGGGTTTGAGAAAGTCTTGCTCACCTGTCTCGCCTACGCTGGATTGATGGCAAACCTTCTTCGAGGCGGTTGATATCGCCAAGGGGACGGGTAGAACAGAAACTGAGGGCATTGGAAGGCGAGTAGGAGTTGAGATTGTACTATATCAGAAGGGGCTGATAAGTCGTGTGTAAGGCAGTGGACAGTTGGTGGACAATCGTTTGTGGAATCGTATTCTTCGACATTTCTCATGTTAGCACCGATGTCAGTGAGGTGAATGTGCGGGAATCATAGCTGCCAATTAGTGTCGGAGGTCATAGTGAGAAAGTGCAGATGTCGAGAGATAGCCGACTTCGAGGCAGCGGACTGGCCTTTTAAAAGACGAAGAAGAAGAAGAAGCAGCAACAATAGAAACAGAAGCGAGACTCACCACGTAGCGCGAGAGAGTATGAACACACGACTTTGGTTGAGATGAGGTTTTAAGGTGTGAGTGAATGCTTGGAGGAGGGAAAGGACATAACAACACCAGGTGGGCACGGCAAACTATCCTTCCGATGCGGCTCTGCAATAGGTACAAGGGGGGGCATGGAAGATGAAGGTACCGTTTAGAAACAACAAGGCGCCTTCTTTTATTACCTCCTGGCAGAATCTACGATCTAGGACTATGAACCCCTGAACATAGGCAGACAGACCTTCTTAGATTGCGAAACCATGATCGATCTTGTTCAACATTGCATAGAGCAGTTCACCCAATACCAAGCGTCCTACTAATATACCGAAACACAGCCAATCCAAAGCTGACTCGGAACTTCCCTCTGTCCCGCGGAACACAACGCGCTTGAGGTTGTTGATACAGTTGTACTGGAAATTAAAGAGTGCCTACCTGAGCGACAACTGACATGGCTTTGCTGGGAACGGGGCGAGAGAAGGCGGTGAACTGCAGTCTTTGGCCGCCAGCTCGGTACCAAGACGCAGTAATGCCGCCAACGTCGAGAACTTGGACGAAGCCATCTTTAAGAGCCATTGCACGTTCAATTAGCTTTAGTGCAACGGTGCCAAGTTCCCTGGGGCGATGGGGGTACTCTGCGGAGTGTAAGCACGGTCTCGTCGCCACAGAAACCCCATATCCAAAAACATTTTGACGTCAATGTGGTTGTAACCGATGATCCTGGGGTCTGGCTGTGGAGTAGTGCAGTCCTTTACTCAGTCTGTGTAGATTAATGGCAGCGCAGAACCGAGTTAGGCTAGAATGGTTGAGTTGCAAAGCATTGATAGGCAGGTAGATATCTGACGAACGCGCGCATGCATAGGCTTGTTTCGGGGTTGAGGGTTGAGGGTATCCCCGACAATGAGCATGGATGCTGCGACTGCGACTCATTTCTGCTCCTGATGAAAAAGAAAAAGAGGCAACGGGTGGCTGGTTGCCTGAGGGCCCCGGGCCCGGGCCCGAGACACCAATAACAATGGCTGGTTGAAACTCGAGTATTCATCAAGCAAGCCTTTCCTCCATTGTCGTTCATTGGCATCACGCAGTTGTCCTTACTAGTGTCCTGTTAGCGACACCAAGGTCAAAGCCGCCTGCCGGTATCCTTGGCGATAGTTGATAGAATTGTACGAACCGCGCCAGAGACTGCTCTGCGAGAGGCCGCAAACAGATCAAACAACAACGCTTTCGGAACCCAATACACTCTGGCGAAACAAGCCATCTGTTAGTTTAAAGTTCCCAGCCTTGCAGGCGGTTCCTTTTGATTCGATTCGGTAAAGTGCCCTGACAGTCCTGCGCAATCCTAGACCGCCTTTCTTAGGCAGTTCGAGGTCGCTGCCATTCACCACGCTGACCCTGATCCGGACATCAACAATTTGTATATCCTAAAAACGAAGATTAACAAAGGCAACGTTAATCGAAACTTCGCCTAAAGTTTGGTTGTTTCCCATTCATCATTCGATGTTGTCGGATATGCTCGAACACCAGACCCATGTCCTTTTCCAACAACGCGATTCGCAGATGACTGACGAACGAGCCTGTAACCCGGATCCTTCAGTCGCCATTATGCTCTGGTTGCCACTTGGCTTGACTTCAGATTACCACACTTGCGGTAAATCAGAATGAACATTGTATCGTCGCCTGCAGGCACATCGAAAGTTCTATGGTGCCGCATGGGCAGAAGAAGATGAGGGGGCTCTCCAACCTGATTGCTTGTTGTGTTGGGCGTCAAAGGTGTTGAGGGAGATACCGCGTCGGAGAGCGTCTTGATGGGGATACGCTCATCCCACTTGGCAGTGCCAAAAGCACGAGTTGGCTCGAGAATCGCAACAAAGATCAATTCAGCAAGTGCAAGAAAGAATGCTTTGCTCAGACCCGGCAGGAGAAGTTTGTTGGTCTCCTTATACGGGGGACTGTTGTTAAGTGACTACCTATAATCTCGAGCCAGGGGTTGACGGTTCGGGTCTCAATAACGGCATCCATGGCTCGGACAATCTGAATGGTGCAGCTGAACCTCTATCCTGCCCCAGTGGGAATTTGGAGTAACTTGGAACCACCAATGATGAATCGCAGGAATATTATGCATGCAATCTCCAACATTTCCCGTGTCTGAAGCGCAGCAGTATTCAGTCGATTAGCATTTTGCTCGAGCCATGCCGACAACTCCTGTTATGGCCAAAAAAGAGAGAGAGAAAAAAGGCTTTTAAAGTTGGAGCAGAATGTGTTTGGATGAGCTGGATAATGCAGCGTTGTGACATGGACCTTCTATTACCTACTAGGGTATTTCCATTGAAAGGAGACATTACAGCCAGGGTCTGGACGAGCTTCCTCCAACAAGTCTGTCTCAAGGCATTGGATCGAAAATGGACTCTACAGTAATGCCAATGCGCTGAAAGTGGATGCTCATTCTGGCAGGTATCCATAATTTAGCTACCTCAAGAACCATTATACCCAGGACTCTCGTCAGGTCGCAGGCACTCCTCCATCTACTGACTAGTAGGTAGGTTACGAAAATTGGTCGTTCAAAGGGGTCTAAAAACAATTCACACTTTGACTTCAAGTTAAGCCTTTACAAAGCTCAAGGTCTCAGGCAATAACACGTTGAGATAACACCCAAAACCTGCGAGGACAGGAAACTCGCTGGCAAAGGATCTCCTTTGCGAACAATGGCATCATTAGCAATTGAACTTAACTTTGAAAGGGACTTATAGGAAGCTCTGCTGGCGAATTCGAAAAGGCCAAGGCATTCCTGTCGACAGCTTATTTCCGGGTGCTCCAGAAGTTCGCGAAACACTTGAGCCTCCGAACTTGACCCCCAACACCTTTCATGTCCAGAAGACAGACGGCGAGGGCTTTTACAAGCCATGTTGAGTCTTCGCTCCATCAGCCAGGTGGTCGTGAAC
>JAAVUB010000859.1:0-24304 GCA_014898885.1 Fusarium lyarnte (nom. inval.)
ATTTTAACGCATTATATCAAGGACTGATGTTTTCTTGCTCCCTAATGACTGGGAACAACAGCTGCATAGCATATCATAGCACTAATTCAGCCCAAACTCCAGCCTCTCGGATCATCCGTCGCAAGCTTTGGGTCTGTAAGACAGGACGGACTCGACATGGGATACACAAAATAACCAGCCCGCGAAGTCTAAATATGGCTTGCAACATTCTAATCTTGTGGAGATGGTTCTGCCACGCGTGGTCGATGTCTCAAGTATTCTCATCCTAAAGGAGCTGCACAATGGTGTTGTGGCTCAGCGCTAGCTATCAATGACAAGCCACAGGATTCCTGATCTGCAATGAAATATACGGATTAGGAATTAGCTTGTCGAATCTTGGCAGGGGCTAGCAAATGTGATTTGCCAAATCGGTATGGAGAGAGATCTTGGATCAAAACTTTAAAGGTCCCAGGGAAACAAACGATCGCTTCCCCCGTGATGGATCCTTGTCTTTCTCAGAACACTATGTCTAAGTCATCTTCAGTTAGTCTGAGAAACTTGGTGGAAAGTGGAACGACATATACAGCCACAGATGGTCTCGATTGTGTCTTATTAATTGCAATTATTTCATTTTTAACGCCAAGTACAAGAAGTTACTGTCGCTACACTAGCAACCTCAAAGCGAACATGCCGGCAATATTCGCTAATACACATGTAAGGACATTTGCCTTGATATAGCCCGCACTATTAACAGTGATCGGGGAATCGGGGCCCCAGCTATCATCGCCAGAGCCTTTCGTGGCTGGCTTTCCAGCAGAGGGGGTATCATTTTGAGAGGAGGGGGAATTGTTGCCAGATGAGCCGGATCCGTTGCTCGAGCCACCAGAAGTGTCACCTGCATATGGATTGCCGGTTTTCTGGTTAGGAACGGGATATGAGGTATCATCTCCAGCGGCGGCCGTGTCAGATGAGCCTGTGTCGTCTGCTGAAGACGAAGACTGACCGTCTGAGCCAGCAGGGGAAGAGTTGGAGGGAAAGAAGTGATAACCAGCGGTAGGTGTCTCAGATAATGGCCGGGTTCCGGGGACAACGGTATCTGTCTCATCGGAAGAATCTCCATCATTTGCAGAACCTCCGTTGCTTGTTTGGGGCCGCATGAATCCAATATTGGAAATATCTTGGCTCGCTTGGCTTTCGTTGCCAGAGTCTTGTGCGGCCGCAGACTCTGGAGAATTATTTGTAGAAAGAGAAGCACCATGGTTATTTAGTGCATGACTAGCATCAGAGCCAGTAGAATCAGTCTCTGCAATTGAATTGCTCTGGGATTGTTCACTCTGACCAAGTGGAATCTGCGTTGGTTGTGCAAGAGGTACAACAACATAACCAGATGATGAATATGCTTCAACAGACTCAGTGGGAAATGTCAAGGTAGCGACTTTTGTCCCTGAACCTCCACACTTGTCACACTTGACGACCGCAGATGTGAAGCCAGGTGGAGGAGCGGTCTCAATGGGTAAGGGCTGACAATTCACACTTGAACATGATTGTGTAATAGTGTAAACCTTTGTTGTCAGGCCTTGGGGATAGAACTCTTGATATGTGCGAGTATACTGGTTGTAATAGCCATTAGGGCCTTTTGTGACGGTGATGATAGGTAGAGTAGTTGTTGTAGCGCCGCAAGGATCAGAGATCACTCGGGCGTATACAGGTAATAGGAAGCTCAGGCCACAGCTTATTGTTGTCAACCTCGTCATGGTGGCTTTGGTTTGGGTATAAAAGAATATGGGTACGGTAGTGGCAAGAGAGTGTTGTGTAGATCAACGTGATGAAAGGAGTGTTGTAAGGCTGAGTGGCAAGTCAAAGGAGTGTTAGATATGTCTGGGTCAACTTGGGAATAGGTGAGACATTTCAAGTACTTATGGCATTTCATGAGATATCAGAGCACTAAAGTCGCTGTAATAAAGCCATACACAGTCGGCAACTCCATAGAAAGCTTCTAGAAAGAGATTCAACCATAAAGTTCAATAAATGGATGGGCCTCGACCTGTCAGCGACTATACCTAGCTCGCAGGTTGAGCGTCTCTAAACGATGGCCTCGTGGTCGACCTGGAATGTTTAAACATATAGAAGTTCTAGTGCAATGTCTATTTCTTGGCCTGATAGCACAAGCCATGGAGGAACCAGGTAGGTGGGTGGTCGGCGATAAGCGAGTTCCCATCAAAGCCTCAAGTGAGTTTGGCGATCCAGGCACTTGGGTCCTCGTGGCGGAAGGATGCCGCTTTGGTCTTAAGGCAAAGCTTTTTGAAATCTAGAATCATGCCACTCTAATCACCCCACAGTTATCCTTCCAGAACGTGGATGGCGCTGGTGTTTGACCTTCATATCTGTCAGCGAGGCCTAGGCTAGAACCATCAACGCCACAGTCAATCTGCACGCAATCGGAATGCCAAGGCTTTTCAGAACCAATCTTTCCTTATTAATACCTAAGTATGAACTCTGCTTTCGGGTCGATCGTTCTTTCTAAATTGCTATGTGCTCCTTCCGTACCTTAGTTAGCAATTAAATATATAGCAGGTCGCTCCTTCCTCCGTCACTTCGTGACTGACAATTCCACGTGACCTTGCTCCAAATCTGTCTAGCGGCAGGTACAACAGCTTCTTTCAATTAAAAATTATGCTTAAAGCCATGCGCGCGCATGAATTGACGTGTTATGGAGCTCTTTTTGTCTTGTTTGCTGTCGCCTCTGCCTGGGATCCAGTTGTGGATTGCCCTTCAGGCGAGAAACGTGCTGAAGTCCAGCCAATCAAGGTTGTAGACGGCTCAAACACGTTTGACACAACATTAGTCAGGTCAGTACCTTATTTAATACGGGTTGACAGAAAGCTGACAGCTAAGCACATTTGTGATACCTCATGAAGCATCATACATCACGACGGCCGTTTTTGGTGTTGGACCTCCTACAACGTATACAATACCACCGCAAGGGACACCACCGGTTGGGACGATCATAAAGAGAACCCCTCTAACCACGATTACTTCGATCATCTCTTCATTGACAGCCGTGCGGACTCGGACACTGACGCCCGATCGGCCTGATGACCCAACCACTGTCGTTATTGAGACTCCTGAGTACAGAACTCGAACAGAACGCGTTGAAGTTGATCTCACAAGGGCCGCCCAAGTGGGTGATCCCGAGATAGTCACCATTGGCCAGGAGTATTACACCACTATCACGGAGAAAGGGAGTAATGGAGAACCCGTTACCAAGGTCGTCCATGTCGACGACCGAACCACAGTCGTCGGGCAGCCAAAGGCGACGACTATCACTCAAACAAGGGATATTGAGTCCCCTGTCACGAGGACACTTCAGCCAGACGATCCAACTGGTGTCAGTACCATCATCGTCGAGGTCCCCGGGTCTACACCTGCATATACAACAGTCACCCGCACCGGGTCTGTGACTGCTCCCGTTACCTCGACACAACCTGCACGTAGCTCAGGGGACACTGGCACTGTCTTCATAATACTGCCTTCAAACCCGGTTCAGTACGCGACTGTTACTCGTGTTGGAACAGGGACAGCGACCGTCACCTCAACGCAGCCACCAAAGCATCCAGGAGATGTCGGAGTGGTCTTTGTAGACGTCCCCTCGCCGCTGGGAAGATACAACACTGTTACGCGATTCGGTACTGGGACAGTTCCGAGGACGTTTACTCAGACTCAGAATGGGCCGGGACGGGATGGTGTTATTATTGTGGAAATTCCTCTCACTGGTGCAGACTACAATACTGTCACCCGAGTGGGCACAGTCACAGCACCAGTGACTCGAACTATTCCACCAAGCAACCCTGAAGAAACTGGCGTGGTGATCGTCGAGATTCCTCCTGAACGTTGGGCTACTGTGTCTCATGTTGGAACTGTAACCGAACCCGTTACTCACACAATATCCCCAACCCGCGCAGGCGACGACTGGACAGTAGTGGTAGAGTTACCTCCGGTTAACACTCGTCTCATTTACACCACCCGATATGGGGAGGCCTCAGCACCAACAACTACTACCGAGTTCCTGGATGGGTCCTCGAACACGGGTTGGGTTATTGTCAATCTTCCAAACCCCATGACGACAACAATCCGTGGTAGTGACATCGACTCTCCAACGACTATCACACAGGAACCGGCAACCCCCGGAGAAACAGGGGTAGTAATTATTTTGACACCTTACAAGTACATAACCACGACGAGAACATGGACTGGATCAGAAGCAACCACAATTACTGAAAAGCCCACTGATCCGAATGAAGAAGGCACCGTAATTGTACGAGTCCCAGCTGAGCCAACCACTTATGTTACAGTAACTAGTCACTGGACCGGATCCACATCTCGAACCTCAACTGTCCCTCCTGCGGATCAAGCCTCAGGAACGATCATCATTTATATCCCTGATTTTACTCCTTTTGTTACTGTCACAGACTATTGGACTGGATCAGAGACGAAAACGACAACTATACCTCCCTCCGACCCTCGTGGGACCGGTACTGTCCTAGTCCAATATCCTGAAGACTCCTTGCACTACATTGTCACCAGCGAATTTTGGACGGGATCAGGCACTCGAACCGTGATAATTCCACCTTCTGGACCCGGTGGCACAGGAACAAAGCACGTGTACTTTCCAACCGCTGCTATTCGCTACGTTGATACCAGCAGTGTCTGGACAGGATCTACTACTCGTGTGTGGACCGAGCCTCCATCTGGACCCGGAGAAACAGGAGTCATACACCATGATGTGCCGGCTATGCGCTATGTTACTGTCACGAGCTATGGATCGGAATCTAAGACACGAACATACACCCAGGAGCACTCCGGTTCTGATATCACCGATACGATTGTGGTGGAAATCCCCTGGATCACCTCCTGGACCACTATTACCAGTACTGGGACAGACTCGACGACACGGACGTCTACGCAAATGCCATCTGGTTCAGCAAGGGTGGGTACAGTTCTAATAGATCTACCACCTATCGTCGATCATTATATTACTACGACTATCACTGGAACTGGGAGTTTTACCAGGACTATTACCCAAACCCCATCACGAGCCGGCGGGACTGGTACCATCATTATCGAAAAGCCAACTGCTACTGCTAAATACATCACTTTGACAAGCACCTGGACTGGTGAGATCACCACGACTACTACCAAGCAACCAGACGAGCCTGATCAGACGAGAACAGTGGTAGTCTTCGTACCCCCAAGCATCACGCCATACGTTACCACTACGATCACAGGCACCGGGACAGAAACTGGAACCGTTGCGATCACTAAAGCTCCTACTGAGCCTGGAGCCACAGGGACTGTGATTATTGTGTTGCCTCCTTCCGCCACACCTTATGTGACAATCACCAGGACCGCCGGCACGGCTACAACAACTATTACCCAGTCTCCAACCCAGGCAGGCCAAACTGGCACCATCGTGATTATACTCCCGACTGTTCCTCTCAGTTATATCACGGAAACTAGCACTTGGACGGGCAGCACGACCAGCACCATGACAAAGCAACCAGATGAGCCTGATCAGGTAAGAACGGTGGTTATATTCGTGCCCCCAAGCGTCACACCGTATATCACGACAACTTCTTTCGACAACACAGTCTCTGCCCCATATACTACTACGGTGTCCCCGACTCGTGCTGGTCAAACGGGCTTGGTGATCGTGGTGAAACCTGTGATTTACGTTACAGTCACTCGCTATGGAAGTGTGTCAGCCTCCTCCACGAGTACTCAAACTGCTGGGAATCCTCAGGAGGCGTGGACAGTGGTGATCGATAGACCGCAACCCTTCACAACAGTAACTCGCTGGGCACCTACTATCTCAGTCCCTTCCACAACAACACAGACCCCACAAAAGCCTGGGGATCCAGTTACCGTCATCGTGAGTCTGAAACAGCCTGTCACGACGATAACCAGATGGGAAGCTACTATCACGGCCCCCTCCACAACGACACAGATGCCCCAAGTTACTGGGGATACGGTCAGCGTGATCGTGTTCTCGCCACAGCTTTATACAACAATAACCCGCTGGGCAGCTACCATCTCGGCCCCTTCAACAGCGACACAGACGCCGCAGATCCCAGGTGACCCAGTAACTATTGTGATACAGTCACCTGAGCCCTTCACAACAATAACGCGCTGGGGAAGTGTCTCTATTGCTTCAACAGCTACACAAGGACCCCACAGCCCTGGAGAAACTGGCACTGTCTTGATCGATTTACCTCAGCCTTGGACCACAACGGTTCGCTACGGCAGTGTATCAGCTTCTTCAATGACAACGCAGAGCCCCAGAGCTCCAGGAGAGACCGGTACTATAGTTATTGACTTGCCACAGCCCTACGTCACTTCGACCCAGTACGGTAGTGTCACAGCAGCTATGACGAGAACACTCACAGTAGTTGTGCCGGGGCAAACAGGGACCATTCTTGTTGATCTCCCCCAACCCTACACAACTATTATTCGATATGGAAGTGTCTCAGTGTATAGTATAACGACAGAAACACCACAGAGTCCCGGACAGACGGGGACCGTCCTGATCGACCTCCCACAGCCTTACTTAACTTCTACTCAATACGGCAGCGTGACAGCACCTACTACCAGAATACTGGAGCCTTCCATGCCAGGGCAGACCGGAACCATTGTTGTTGATCTTCCGCAACCGTATACAACTGTAACCCGCTATGGAAGTGTTTCAGTCACGAGTGTGACTACACAGAGCTCACAAGGTCCGGGTCAGACATGGACAGTTCTGCTTGATCTCCCACAACCTTACACAACATCCACGCAATACGGCAGTGTAACTATAGCCACGACCAGGACACTTACAGTAGCAGTAGCAGGTCAAATCGGCACTGTTTTGGTTGATATGCCTCAACCTTATACAACTGTTACCAGATTTGGCAGCGTGGCTTCCGCCACTACCAGTACATTGACGTTGGGTAGCCCAGGCTCGACAGCCACTATCTTAGTTGATCTTCCTGATCCTTACACTACCACAACTCGGTACGGAAGCGTTACGATGAGCAGTATCACGACGCAGACGGCTAGCGTCCCCGGCCAGACAGGAACAATTATCATCGATTTACCGCAACCCTACAAGACTATAACGAGGTACGGGAGCGTTACAGTCAGCACTGTTACAACTGAGACGGTTGTCAACCCTGGGGAAACGGCAACAGTGATCATCGACATCCCGCAGCCTTATACCACAATAACTAGATATGGTAATGTGGCGATTAGCAGCATGACCACCCAGTCTCAGTCTGCCGATGGGGAAACGGCTACAGTGATTGTAGACTTGCCACAGCCCTATGTAACCACGATTCGATACGGTAGTGTGTCAGCCAGTACCATGACCACAGAGTTGCCTATAAGCGCAGGCGCAACAGCGACTGTCGTTATAGATCTCCCACAGCCTTATACCACAATAACTAGATACGGCAACGTGGCGACTAGAAGCATTACCACGCAGTCCCCATCGGTCGATGGACAAACGGCAACCGTCTTGATAGACCTCCCGCAGCCATACACAACTGCCACTCGGTATGGAAGTGTGACAGTCAGCTCTGTAACCACTCTCGCCCCTGCGAGTGATGGGGAAACTGCGACAGTCTTATTAGACCTTCCTCAACCTTATACGACCGTGACTAGGTATGGAAGTGTTACAGCGAGTAGTGTCACTACACAGATGCCAACCGTTGAAGGAGGGTTAGCATCTGTCTATATTGACCTACCGCAGCCATACACAACGATTACTAGTTGGGGAGGTGTTTCAGTTCCCTCAACAGTAACTCAGACGCCTCAAAACCCCGGGGATCCAGTCACGGTCCTTATTGAGTCCCCGAAACTTTATACAACCACCACTCGTTATGGCAGTGTTAGCATGAGTGGGGTTACCACAGAGACAGCCACTAGACCCGATGAGCCAGACGTTGTCATGATCGATATACCCTACGCGACGGTGACAGTCACAACGCTTTACACTGGATCATCGATTATTACCGGAGAGATACCTATTTCGACGATTCCAGCTTCCGGATCAGTTCCTGGTACAGTCATCGTCGCGACAGCTCCACTACAACCCGTCACGATCACTCGATTGTATACTGGCACGGCAATTTTGACCGCAGCAACTACTGTCACTACAATCCCGAATTCTGGGACCATCCCAGGCACGGTTATAGTGGAAACGCCACTTGTAACAATCACACGGCCATACACCGGGACAAATGTCGTCACTAGCCCAACGACTATCACAACGGAATCGGGCACCGTGATTGTCGAGACACCTCCAGTCTATCTAACACGATTCTATACTGGATCAAATATTCTCACAGGTCCCACTACGGTCTCAACCATCTCCCCTTCGGGCAATCTCCCTGGTACTATCATCATCGAGACACCTCCAATTACTAGTACCAGGTTCTATACTGGAACTGGGGTCTTGACTGCTCCTATTACAGTCACGACGCTTACACCTACAGGGACCGAACCGGGTGTCGTTATTATCGAGACTCCGCCTGTTACTATCACGAGGTTCTACACAGGCACAGAGATCCTCTCAGCTCCTATCACTGTCACTACAGTAACTCCCACAGGGACAGAGGCAGGCACGGTTATTATTGAGAAACCTCCTGTGAGAGTCACACGGTTTTATACTGGTACATCAGTGATAACAGGCCCAATAACTATAACAACTATCACTCCAACTGATACAGAGGACGGAACAATTATCATTGAGACACCGCCTGTTACGGTAACCCAGTTCTACACAGGAACCGAAGCACTTACAGGCTTGAAGACGGTTACGACGATAACGCCAACAGGGACTGAAGCGGGCACCGTAATAATTGAAAAGCCACCCGTGACTATCACTCAACGTTATTCCGGAACTTCTATCTTATCTGGACCTATAACCCTAACGACCATCACACCGACTGGTACTGAAGATGGAACAGTCATCATTGCCACTCCGCCGCCGGTGGCTGTGACCAGCACGCGACGATATTCTGGTAGTTCCAGTTTGAGCGGCGCCATTACAGTGACTACAATCTCTCCAACTGGCACAGAGGCGCCGACCATCATTGTGGAAACGCCTGCACCTCAGCCAGTCACCAGCTACCGCCAATATTCGGGAACATCCAGCATCAATGCAGCCAGAACTGTAACCACCATTCAGCCCACTGGGACCGACGATGGAGGTATTGTGGTCGTGGAGACACCAGCACCACCGCCAGCTTTCAGTTGTGATGAAGGAGGATACTTGATCCAAGTCCGAACTCTCTACAGGCTCAATCTGGTCACAGGAGTCAATTCTCTTGTTGCACAGAATGTTGGGCCGGGAGCCCCTTCAGGTACAACCAACGGCGGAACCATCAACCCTATTGGCTATAACATCAAGGATAATCTCATCTATGGAATTGTCCAGGTTGCAACTGGCAAAAGCCAAGTCATTCGGATTGGCTCCACTGGATCGTATACACTGATGAACACCTTTATTGATGGAAGTTAGTAACCCCCACCGACATTATATGACCCCACAAAAGTCAAAGGACAGTAGCTAACATGGAATCAGCATGGAATACTGGTGATGTGGATTCCGATGGCATCTTCTGGATCTCAACGTATGGAAAGGCTTGGGCAAAGATTGATGTGAACCCAACATCTGCGACCTACGGCAAGGTTCTTCAGCAAGGGACCGCAACATCCGCAAATAACTGCGCCGACTGGGTATCTGTCCCTGGGGGAGGACGTTATCTTTATGCTCTTCAAGGAAACACGTCGAAGACAGTCCTGGCGAGATGGAGTCTCGACACGTTTACCTGGGAGATCATCAGAGATTTTGGCCACATCGCGGGCGACAACCTCTGGTAAGAGTTCCAAAATGCACATCATGGCGTCAAACTAATTTGTGGACAAGGGGAGCGGCTTATTCTGTTGGTAATAAGCTCATGTATGCTTCAGAGAATACTTCGGGAGTCATATACCGATTCAATGTTGAGGTAAGTCGCAATACAAGCGGTATTTCGTGAGTTACTAACCAATGTTTATAGACTGGAGAGAAGTCTCTTGTGATTAACGGTCCGAAAACATCTCAGAATGATGGAGCGCGTTGTGTCAACGCTTCGCCTCTCACATAGTTGGGGCATGCATGCTCTAGACTATCATTTATACTCATGTTTCTTACTTTGTCTTTTTCTTTGCGCAACCTTTCCTGATTAATTTTGCACTTGATCTCATGGCTACCTATTCTTTGTATACTCGGACTTTATATAAGTCCAAAAATAATCGAGCGAGAGCTGATATATGAAAGAGAACTTGTGGCTTATCGCAAAATGGTTTGTACCAGTAATATGCCTCGAAGACTACATTCGATGCTTTACTCTTTGTAGCCGCCACTAAAATTCCATCGATAGATATTTTTATATAATGCTGGAGCCCTGATCCTCATCCCGAAACATTGGCAAGACTTAAAGTAGTTACCTGCTATTTGGCAACGCAATTAAAGACATACGTGCAGACTCAGAGTTAGGAGGAAGAATGAGATGGTTGGGTACGAATTCCTGAAAGGGCCTGGTACGATCCTTAATAAAACCTCCGGGAGCTGCTGGAGGGTTACGTCGAACTCATGCGACCAACGAGCGTTGTGGCGACAGCGTTAGGACATCAGATAACCGAATACCAGTAGAGGCTTATGGTAAGAGTTAGTCCAGTGCCTCGTAGCTTATTCATTATACCGAGTCGTCGCGTAAACTTCACAAGGTTTTCAATTATATAGAAAGGCACATTCAGCAGCATTATTCCATTCCATTTCCTCTACCTATGCAGACTCATCCTCCGCCTTGCGCTTGCCCTTGTTCGGCTTACAATCCACCACCGCCACGCGCCCCGCAGCAACAAGCGACTTGTGAACCTCCTTGAGCATCGTGGCCTTCTCAAACCTCACCTCGCCAGTGGGTGTCTCCGTCCTCTGTGCCTTGGCTTTGCCCTTGTAGTCCACCGTGTCGATGTCACTGAAGATGATGAGAGCACACTTGTGTCGACTCAACATAACGTTGAGTCGACGCTCGTCCGAGGTGAAGCCAGCACCGAGGGCGCGGGTAGTCGCTGTAATAACGACAACCATATCTGCCTCCTGACCTTGGATGGCATCGACGGTGGAGGGCGGGCGCATGGAGTAGACTCCTTCCTCTTCATGGTTACCCCCGGCATCGCACAACTGCAGATAGGAGGAGCGAGGCCCCCGGTTTATTGCTCAGAGGAAACTCTTAGGTTCCTGGTAAAAGTGAGAGAGGTCGGACTACCAGAATGGTGTATTGTGAAAGCACAGCATCTCTAGTATCCGAATAGTGGTTGGTTCTATTGTTTCCGCGTGGGATACGCTGGCGCTTCTGCCTACTACTCGTAATGGCTCACCTTGCCCCTCTATTTCCAATGACCGAGTCACGCTGTGGATCCACTTATTTTAACCTCATCTTACATTACAACTTTCCCTGCTTCCTAAATCATTTTCACTTTCCCTCGAATCAGTCGGCACTGACAGGCGGCTGCTAATTCGAAAGCTGGCAGATTAGCACAAATTACAAGCAGGCGTTCAAGATGAAAGGAGCTCTTCTCACTTCCTCCTTTCATCCTCACCCTTTCCTTCTTTCTTCTCCCCTATCCTCAACACCTGCATTCCATCTCGGACTTCATTCATATTTTCTTTCTCTTATATTTGTTGATAAACTCGTCGTGTGTATAGAAAATCTTCCTGTCATCTCTAGATGCAAGCTAAAGGTTAGTAGACATCGGAATAACAACAAACGAAATATTTCTATCGACTCAACTACTGAGGAAATAAAGTTCGGATGGAACAGACCGATACCGGGAGCAACGGGAGCAACGGGAGACGCAAGTGGCTCATTAGGGAATTACAAATCTATACACCGCGGTTTTGAAGCAAACAGACTTCACGGCGATGATGACGATGCTGACTGGAAATGTCGAGAAACGAAGTCACGAAACTATACACCGCGGTTTTGTGACGATGCTTTAACAAAACCGTTAACGATGCTGCGGACCGCTACTGGAACTTAGCAAAGGAGTGTAGTCTCCAGCTTCACATCATTCGAATACATAGTTAGCCTTAGGAAATGAAGAATAGCAAGAGACTAGGTAAAAATTAGATGTAAGACTATAACTAATAAACAGACTTCACTAGAAAGTTTCTGATAACTACTAGTATTAAGAAGACTTTAAATACTAGAAGAAACCCTAATAAGGTACTAATACTAGATAAAGCTACTTAAGACTACTATAAAAAGTATAAATATATTAGGTTTATAGTACTTAAGAAAGTACTCTCTATAATAGAGGCTGATAAAGCCTTAGACTATAATGAATAGAAATATCTGAGAAACGAAGTCACGAAACTTTATACCGCGGTTTTGAAGCAAACAGACTTCACAGCGATAATGTAGGCAATTGGAATTACTGAAGATCGGGTTGTATGATCAAACCTACTGAAGGCGGTATATACAGACAAGATACAGTTAAATCCATGCTGCCCATGCTGCCCATGCTACCTACTGCCTTCCCCCTGACTTGCCTTGCTCCACCCGTTCACCCTTTGTATGTTAAAGCTCGAGCTGATATACATTGCGGCTGGTTCGGCCTCATTGTGGAAAACGTGTCCCGCGTTTGGTCCAAGGTTAGGCTTTCAGAATCATCGATTGGGGCTGTTTGTATTCATGACTGACATGCTAACCCAAATATTATGGAACACGAGAATATGGTAAGTCTGTCGTTATTCGCTGGCCCTGCCTCCACCTCTCGTTGTAGTCGTTGACATATAGGAGAAGGGCCGTCGACCAACGTTGGGGAAGTTTGGGAATTAGGGTGAAGATGAAAAGACGGAGAGATTTAGCTTCTGTTTGGATATAACTCATAGCTTTCCTACATGAACAGTGAGGCTATCAATAAGAAGGATGTCGAGGTGTGAAAAGGAGAAGTCTAAGATAAAATGGTAATGGTGAGGTGAGGGATGAAGCTGGAGTGGAGATCCTGTGGTCAAGCACTGGTTGGGAAGCGAGCCAGTTCAAGCACCCCACTCCCCATTTAATTCATTCCTTCCCCAGACTGCTGTCAAGTGCAGGCCTATTTTAACTGTTAACTACTTATAGAGTGATCCTTGGCCTGTACTGAATGCCGAATATAACGTTTTCCGGTCTGATAGTAACCTCTGAACCTCATAGGTTTCTTTATATTTGCGACAACGCCGGCTCTAATGTGTAAGTCATTCACCACCCTAAGTATTACGCTCTGTTACAGAATTCCAAGAAGCGAATTCATCAAACGCAACTGTCTCAAAGAATCCAAGGCGAACGATGATAGGTAATCACTCGCAAAAACGGAAGTTCATGCCCCATTATTGCAGTAGATGAGGGTGTTACTGTGAGCGACTATTTGGCTTGAATCGTCGACTTGTGAGATTTGTTGGTGTGTTGGATCAAACAAATGAATCAAAAAAGAGCTCACTGTGATGTTATTTCCCAAACCAAGTAACATCAACTTTGTCGGGCAGCGGCATAGACATGTCGTTGAGATATCAATACTGGGTCCACTTACCAAGAGTTGGGGTGCCCAATAAGAGCGCTAAAGCATCCGCGCAGAATCCTACCTCCACATTACGTCGCATCATCTCCTTTCCAAACTTTTCAGCAACATCTTCTCAGACTTTTCTCTTGACCTCTCGTTCTTATCGTCGCCAGAGCCGCATGTACAATGCCGTCTATTCACCAAATCTTCTGTAACCTTCCCTCCCCCCGCCTCTTCACCACACTTTCCCAGACCATGTTTGAGGTGATCATTTATTCGACCCTGGCTGATCTGTTAGATTTCGCATCTGAACGTAGCAATCACTAGGACCAGATAATCATTTCAAGTGCCCAAGAAATACGGACACCAAAGCCCGATAACATCCTCGAACGGATCCCCGAAATCTCCGACAAGTCAATCTTAGCGCCCCTTGAAACGGGATCGAAGCCAAGTCGCCCGAGGCTGAGGTTGAATACAATTCAAACCAAATGAAAGAGCTTTGCGAAGGATGCAAGATGGGGCTTTGTGGTGACAAGAGAGAAGTGAAAATATTTTGTCACGTTGAGTCGGAGCCAGCATGATCCATGGCGACGTGACAAAGGAGAAAGGCCTGATCGACTTAGACCTTCCTGTTCTTCAAATTAACTCAAATGAACCGTCCGATGAAGAAGATCCCGACTACATATTTCTCGACATAGGATGCAAGCTCTCAAGCCATTCAGCCCAAGGTTCACCGTTGACCTGAAGCATATACATTCAGGGTGGGAGGAAGGTTGTGCATGGGAGCTGCGACCTGCCGTGCAGGTGAGGGCGTAGTAGGTTTCATTTCTTGGAGAAGAAATATAAGGAACTGGAGAGGGGCACGGCCAGAACGCGCCTTGCAATTTCTTGAGTACCTTGTTATGCTTTCTGAAGATTTATCGTACGGGTCTTTGATGTCTGGAATGTGGCTCCACTCTATTCAATTAGGAGACAGTTAATCACTTCCACAACTTCACAAACAAATCATAATTATTTTATTTCTCCTTTCCTTTCGCAAGTCTTAAAGATGTAGAGCTCTAATATCGAGGTGCGAGAATATTTATTCAATTGGTGTCCTCTATATTTAAATGCCTAATAATCCCTCTTTAGTTATTAACCCATAGGCGGTGCCATTTAGCTAATAATGTCGCGTAAGATAGATCAAAAGGTAAACGTACTGGTTATAGGTATTAACGAAGGAATGGTAGATATCTATAACATTAGGGATGAAATCTATAAAGATATGGACATTCATTAAATCACTCCGACCAGCATGTACTAGCTCTATGAAGCTATCGTTATCGATATCTTCAACAGGGCGGGGATTAAGAATCAAGATGCTCTAGAATGCTTATTCCATCACTGAACAGATCCACAATTATGGTATGATGCTGAGAGTTTCAACACTAGAGCGTTACGGAGGTATGGCCATGGCATAGGCAGTATGATTGCAGTAACTGCTTACCGAAAGCTTCGGCCTACCGGGATAGAATTCTCTTTTGGCAGAACGAAGGTACCGTCAAAGTGTTCAGCGAGACTAACAGAATATAATGGCTACCGGTTGTTATTCAGGTCCGGGCCAAATTCAAAGGATGTTCAGGAGTTCCTTCTTTTACCTCGACTTTTATCGTAGGATCCGATGATAATTCGCACCACATCAAGATCGAGACAAGCAGATATAATGTCAAATGTGTACGAACAGTTCACTAAAAAAAACAGAGTGGTGTAGTGCTCTGCACACACCAATCCTGTCCGAGCCCGCTAATAGTACTGGGGATGGGATGACTCTGGAGCCCTAGGGTTCGATTCCAGCCAGGTTGTTGTGGCCTCTCCACGAAGGGTTCTGACAGCATCGAAGCGGGAGGTCATCGTTTATCACTGTAGCAGTCGTAGCCTCTGGCTCAATAAGGATTTTAGGCGCCAGTACCACATTCTCGCCCAGAATCCTTGCTCGATTCAGGGCTTCTTCCAAGGCTTCACGAGCATGGTCTGATCCCCAAGGGAATTCGAATCTCATTCCCTCGCAACCCAGATCGCAGCATCTGGAGTTGGTACTCAGCTGATCTTGCAACTACCGACTCGGCACTTTATCATGTCACTATCAAGCTGCCACCACAAGGCTTCACCGCAGATCACATCAAACGAAACACTGAGGCGAGATGAGAAAAAGTAGGACTCCGTCACCATCATATTCGATTCTGGATTCGTCGAGGACATACACCAGGTCAAACACATTCGGGATTCCGAAGAAGGGGCTGAGCCAATCAACTTCCTTGCTCTGGGGCTAGCTTGTGACAAATAAGGAAGGATGATACCGGCTCACGAGATAAATGTCAAGCAGCGACTGATACTTGACCATACGTACTTTCACAGGGAGGTGCACCGTGCTTTGCTTGGTGGCAACGTCTTGTTCGATAAGATCGCCTGGTTGAAGCAACAAGAAAGTAATCCTGAAACGCTTGGTATAGAGACCCTCGACTACGATATCCAGAGCTTGCCTTGCACAAACATCCTGCCCCATCGATAAAACGTTGATTCAATACCATGCTCTCTTCCGAAGTTACCTGAGCCTCCGTGTTCTCCATTCGACTTCGGTCTCATCGAGTCTGTAAGGGTCACCTGCCCTCCTATTACTGCGATACTTGTCATATATAGATACTGGTTCATCTTCATAGCCTGCAGGTTTCGGCAAGATAACAGCTGTCGCTGTACTACCCTGGCTACGGAAGGCCGCCCTGGGTAATATCTTCTGCTCAGCACTGACCCATGTCGCCGTCAGCAACTTCGCAACCCGCCTCAACCAGAGAATCCGTGCTATTACCATAAGGTACAACAAGGGCGAGGCACAGGACGATCCCAGCCGCTTGCGCCATCGACTCATGGTACGATTCCTTCGTAATGGGGAGATAGCATTCGTCAAGATCTTGCAGAAGCCGGAACTTGCTAATGTGACTGGTATGGAGGCACTATATCTCCCACTAAAGTGGTAATTGTCACTTTCGACGACGTGTTAACCTCTTGGTCCTCCTTCGTTCACCGATCCTGGCAACTCTAGATGCTGAAACAAGTCCTAAGCTGCACAGGCTCCAAGCGTCGTACGACAATGATGCCGCGCTTTCAAACTTTCGCCAGGTAAGTCTCGGTTGAAACTCCACACTTTGCGTGCTACTAACTCCGATAGCTCGTGACTGGGGAGATGACATAGGCCGATTACACGGAGGTTCAGCAGAGCAGCGAAAAGAGAATTTCGGGGCCTCATGCTTTCGATCGTACACACTGCCGAATTCATTTACGTGACTCCCGCCTTGGCCGAAAACCGACATCCAATTCGTAAATGGGAGTTGGACCGCGCTAAGGGTCTGGCTGTGGACGACGCTGGTAACAGTAAGCCCAGGTGCTAATGAAGACAGGTTTCATGGTTAACGATATTTTCAGTAGATCGTGCCGATCGCTTTGGTATTTACGTTGACATCATGCTTGGTTTTCGGTGACACTCGGCAGCTGCCTCCCACATTATGGTCCTTGCTTTGTGCGTGACCCAAGAAAGGGGTCCATTGTCTGTAGTCTCAGCATCCGTTTGATCCGACAGAGGTCAAGTCTACTTATCTTTGGCGACATGGGGGTGATTGCCTTTGAAGCGAAGGATGCTTCCACTGAATTCATTGAAATGGCACTGTTCATCCATATACTTGGCCTGGTTTCACCGCCACGAAGCCAGGAAAGCAAACCTTGACCACCTGTCACACCTCTCATCAACGACCACGAAGGCAAATCTCCCTTCAATTACTATCTCGGCGAATCTATGCTATGCTAAAGTATCTCGGCTAGCAGCTTATTGCATCTAAACACCTGGGAATTCAGCAACAGCATTACTATCAAGATCCGAGGTTACGAAGGCTTCGGAAAGCAAGACAATATCAGACCTGAATACAAGATATCAAGAAACTCAGCAAAAGGTATACTAAACTTATCCAAAGCTTATCTTGATTTACCTCAGTTTTTTGTCTTTTAAGATCGAGGTCCTGAGTTTTCTTTCCTCTACTAGTGCTCAACTTTCCGAATCCTTCCGTTCAGCAGTCTAATGATATAAAGGATTTAATGGACATTAATGATGGCCCCATCACAACTCCTGCACTTATGGATAATATCCCTTTACACGATCGCGGTAACAGATTTCAGACTGTTTTGGGGTGATGCGAAGGTGGTAGGGGTATTGAGTTTATGAGTCAGTCCTAGGGTTAGAAAACTCACTTCATTTTCAGCCATGAACCCGCATCAACCAGATCGTAGGGTTCGGGTGAGTCTTCTACAACGACTCCAATCCTTTAATAAAGATCACATGGCTGCATTTCAAGTGAAGATATCCCAGCCGCGGGCTCGGATAACTTCATATGACTTGATCTCATGGCTAACTATTCTTTATATACTCGGACTTTGTATGAGTCCAACCACTTGTCTTCAATAATTACAAGCTGTGATGCTTGGACTTTCTTCAGATACTCGTCTTCGGGTGTGTCCTTGTAATCCTCTCTGTCAATGTCTACGAAACCCTCCTTTGCGATGGAGCGGGGTGTGATCATCAACGAGCGACCTGCGGTGACCATTAGCACGGCATCAGCGCATTGTGATCTTGTACTCACCATTGATGCTCCTATCAGTTGCAATTCTCAACATGCAGCTGGAAACATCCTTCTGTTCGCCAAACTCGACACCGCGATCAACCAGCCACTTCTCGTACTCAGCTGTTCGAATGGCGCTCTTGATCCAGCAGGGAGCGACATAGTTTATGCGGATAGACTGCTCGTGGCTTGATCTTCGGACTGTTCTCATGAAGCCTCTGAGCGCATATTTTGTTCCGGTATATTCCCAGTTGCCCTATCGCATGTCAGTCAGCCTCAAAGTCTAGTTGTCGTGTTGCTTTCCGCCGGTGCGTTGGTGGGGCCTTATCAGGAACTCACTGGAGAATCGATCCAGGCTACCATGCTACCAGTAATAATGAAGCAGCGATCCCGGTCTTCGCTCACTGGCTGCTTGCGGAAATAATGAACCGCAAGCTTCCAGGTGTAGAATGTACCGTCAATGTTAACGCGAACAATGTTTAGGTCTGGCTTCGTCGGTTCACCATTAGGGTCTGCACAGTCAGTTCAGGGCTCTTCACTAAAAATTCCAGGGGGCTCAGTGAGTGCTCACCATCTAAATTCCAAAGGCTGTCCCCAGAACTTCGGGAAATGCCAGCATTTGCGATGACAACATCGACCGAATTACTTGGGCTCTGGCTTTTGGCCCTTTCGAACATGGCCTTCTGTTGATCCCAGTATCTGATGTCGCACTTGATGAAGACACATTTCTGGCCGTCGGCGTTGAGTTCTGCTTCAACTGCTCGACCACGTTCTTCATTCACATCGGCGAATGTTACCCAGGCACCAGCAGCGACAAAGTCTCGTACAAAGGCTTCACCCATGCCATTGGCGCCGCCTGTGATAATTACTGACTTGCCTCGAATGTTCTCGAGTTGAGGTGGGATTGTGTGGTCAATTGGACCATTGTAGGCATAGCGATTGACAGCCATGGTGTAAGTGAGCTTGGTGGGCTTGAGATTGGTGGCGATGGTCTTGTGGAGCAATAAACCAGACAATAATTTAGATCTTCACAAATTTAGGTAAACCAGATAAACTTGGGCTAAAATTGACAAAAACGCCATTTCTTATTCCCTATCTCCCTCTAAGTATGCAGATACTGTTGCGCCTTGCGCAACTTGGCCGGCTTAGGTCCCTGTGCGATATCGCTGCAACCCCGCATTCAGCATCAGCTGGTCACTAACAGTCGGCAATACCTATTCGGGATAGCCATCCATCAACAACACTAACAACGTTGCCGAACATTCTTGGCAAAGAGGGAGATGACTTCGGCAATGAACACGCAAGAGACACGATATGCTAACGCGATGGCCTGATTAAGGCTTTGCCGGCCTAGTGCTGGTATAGCTGATGGGGCAGAGACAACACCAGGTATTTTACCTATTGTTAAGCATCATGAGTACTTCAACAAGACTTTGAACTGACTTACAAGATCAATCTCATCCTCACCATTGCTTCAATCTCACAAACATCCAGAGCAGATTTGAAGACCAACTCCATCAACTTCAGTCACAATGCCTGCCTTTGAGTCGCCAGAGACTAAGGCGCAATCCGCCGAGGACTTGTCTGCAATGCCAGCAACTGAGCTCCCAGAACTTGTCACCAAGCTAGATGACATCAAGAATGGCCTCAGTAACGGCCACACAAACGGCAATACAGCTGACCCATTTACACTGAGCCAAGAGTTTGCCTACACACCACGCAAGATCAAGGTCTTCACCATCGGCGCGGGCTTCTCTGGTCTGTTGATGGCGCACAAGTTCCAACATCGCTTCCCTGAGATGGAGGACATTGTTGATCACACTATCTTTGAGGCGCGCAGCGATATTGGCGGCACTTGGTTGGCGAACAACTATCCTGGTGTTCAGTGTGATGTCCCTGCTCATATCTATGCAAGTTTGCTCTTCAAGATGATGATCGTGACTTAAGCTGACGATGTTTAGGCATTCCCATTTGACCCCAACCCCAACTGGGAGAGATTCTATGCTAGCGGGGGCGATATTTTGTCTTATATGAAGGCTACAGTCAAGAAGTGGAATCTTGACCGTGACTTGCAGCTCAACACCCGAGTCATCGGCGCCGAGTGGCTTGATGATCTAGGTCAATGGAAGGTCACAGTTGAGCACGAGGGTGTTCAACGGGAAGAGTTCTGCCACGTATTGATCTCAGCACAAGGAGTTCTAGTGTAAGTCTTATTGTGCCGTCTCTCAAACGCAAGTACTAACTGCTCAGTCACGAATCATGGCCCAAGATCCCAGGTCTGAAGGACTTTGAAGGCCACACGACTCACTCCGCAGCTTGGGACCATACCTACGACTATTCTAACAAGCGCATCGCTGTCATTGGCAACGGTTCATCAGGAATCCAGATTGTTCCGCAAATGGCGAAGCTGCCCGGAACAGAAGTCACAAACTTCGTCCGTGGTCCAGCATGGGTTTACTACAGAGCTCCACCCTCAAAGCATCTCGGCAGGGAGGACGATGACCCCAACCCTCGCTACTCAGAGCAAGACAAGGCACGCTTCCAGGACCCCGAGCTTCATCTCCAACATCGCAAGGGTATTATCTCGCGCACAAATAAGTCCTTCTACATCTTCCGAAAGGGCGAGAATAATGAACGAGGTATGAAATTGGCTGCTGAGCAAATGGCTGAGAAGCTTGGTCATGATCCTGTGCTGTGCTCGAAGCTTATTCCTAAGTGGGAGCTGGGTTGTCGTCGTATTACACCTGGTCCTGGATACCTTGAGTCGTTCTTGCGACCGAACTGTCATTTGACGGATAGTGCGATTACACAGATTACGAAGAAGGGCCTCAAGACTGCTGACGGCAAGGAGCATGAGGTCGACGTCAGTAAGTAACAGCGCTGTTACCTGGTTTACTTAATACTAACCACTCCCAGTCGTATATGCCACTGGCTTTGACGTCTCTTTCCGCCCTCGCTACCCCATCGTGGGATTGAACAACATTGATCTCCGCGAGCAATGGAAGGAGGACCCAGAAGCATACATCTCCGTCGCCGTGCCCTCCATGCCAAACTACTTCATGATGATGGGACCAAACTGCTTGGGAGGTCACGGCTCTCTCGTCGAGTCTCTCAACTGGACAGGCGACTACTTTGTCAAGTGGATCAAGAAGATGTCCACCGAAGACATCAAGTATGTCGTACCCAAGAAGGAAAAGGTCGACGCCTTCATCAAGTACTGCGACCAAGTCCACAAGACTCTTGTATGGAGTGGAGGCTGCACAAGTTGGTACAAGCGAGGCACGGTTGATGGACGTGTGACGGCGCTGTTTGGTGGAAGTGCTCATCTGTTTAATCGCATGCTCGGGGATATTCGTGCGGAGGACTTTGAGATTGAGTACAACACGGCGAATCCGTTTAGATTCATGGGTAATGGGTTTACAGAGTTTGAGATGGATCCGGAGAGCGATTTGTCGTGGTATGTTGAGAAGGCCGAGACCCTTCGGTGCTGAGGCTTGATTGAGGAGTAGGATACCATTTACAGTACTTCGGATTAAGATAGCATTAGATCTACAATTATGAGTTTTTGCATAGATTTCAGTATCAAGATTGCGAGTTACTTTTATATGGTTTGGCTGAGGTGTTGATCAAATAGTTCTAGGCAAACACTGCGAACCAAGACAGGACACCATGAAGACCAAATAACCACAAGTTAGCATCTTTTTGTGCCAAATTTCATGTTATTACTATAGTATGTCAAGATTAATATTTGAAAAGTCAAAATTGTAATCAACAAACGGCTCAAGCAAATCATGGTAACGATTTAGCAAGTCTTCGTGGAACACAGCATTCTCCGGCGACGGTAACGCAGTCGCCGTCGTCCCAAACTCATCGTCGGCAAGCAAGCAGTCAGCTATCCGACTTGTAGATCTAGTCACAAACGGAAACAGAAGCTTCCAGTCAAAGTCGTTCGATGGCGCGCTGGGATCACTGTTGTTGTGCGCCGTCGACCTGCCTTTACCAGCATGCATCATGGACCGGGGCAGCGCGCGCAGTCGTTCAAAGCCTTGTCTGATGACATTGGCAGAAGCCCACATTTGCTGAAGCTGTCCGACTGCTTGGTCCAGAATGTCCAGACCCTCTTCCGCTTCTTGGGAGAACTGCTTGATCCGACTTGCTTGTAACAAGGCGATGAATGCGGTACCGCAGTACCAACAGGTGATGGCCATGAGAAATCGTGCATTTCCACGCGACAGGATGTCTCTGAGAATTCTGGCGATACATGAAGCAGCTAATATCGCAGGCGGTAGAGCTTGCGGCAGGTCCGGTGTTGTCCTCTGTAAATGCATCACAATGATCGTTGTCAGATACGGGAGATGTAATTGATGAACATCCCTATCAAAGCCTTCTGTTCGACTGGAGCCGATTGGTAGTTGAAGATCTGGAGGTAGTGATTGAACCCACGCGACAAGCTCTTGTCTGAGCTCCGTAGGAAATGTTGCCGTTTCTGGGGACGAGTCGACTGACTTTGAGAGTGCCTTCGACACCTTCCCCATTATACCGGAAAGGCGAACCCAGTACTTAAATATTCGACCTTTCTTCTGTGACGCCGAGTCGCTTGGAAAATCTGTTGGTTGGACTTCTTGTATCGTCATATCTTCGGGGCAAATGATGCAGGGTTTGCTTTGACAAAGCGACGTCAATCGCTCTCGTGCCTAAAATCATGTCAGCGTGCCTCAAACTGCGGGCGCGTGAGAACTTACAAACACAGTCCACCATAACCGCCGCCGCAAACTCAGGTGAAGTGCACTCGAAGCCACGCTACCTTGTTTCGGCTCACGGTGAATGTTCATCTGCTGTGCATGCCTAATTATGACTGAGGTCCACCACCAGCTTGCATGTCGATGTGCCGTCGATGGTGAGCGAGGTGCCCACCAGCAGAACAGAGAGACAGCCTTGAGAGACGTGAGTATATCCGGCTCTTCGTCCATATAAAACATCATCCTCGCTTTCTCGTAGTAGGCGGCTGGTCCTTGGTGGGGTATCAGAGGCGGCTGTATGTGACTCGCAGCGAGTGCAAGGGCATTTGCAAGCATAGGCGATCGCGCAAGTTCTGAGTCGAGCGTATCGTGGTCGAGGACAGGACACCATGGATAGCAGTACTCAAAGTATGTTTCTGAGAAGCTTTGTTGTAGCTCCTGCTGTCGGGGGTCTGAGGACGAATTGCGGAGTTCAAGATTCGCGACAAGTTCCTGTTGCTCCGCTTCAAGTTGGTTCTCAGGTCCGTAGATCTGAAGAAAGCCTGTGTCGACATCTCCCGCATGACTGCGGCCAGCTCCTTCTGTCGGCGACGTGCTGGACTTTGTCGGGTGGTTGACCGCAGCATCAGGAGCGCGCTCAGCTGTTGGTATGTTGAACGTGACGTGAGTTGGTGTCGCATGCACAGGCGCTGGCGTGTCGCCCATCTCTGGGCCAATTACGTTATCATCAAAGTCGATCTCTGTTGCATCAGGCGGCTCTGGGTTATTCTCGCCCACATCTTCACCTTGAATCTCATTGTTACTACAGTCCAAGTGATGCTGCGGAGCTACCTACCTGCGGCGACAATTGTATCGCATTCAGTTCCGCACTCAGCTTGCGTAGACGCTCTCCGGCGCTGCTTACCCCTCCGTGACGGCCGTAGATGACAATCCTGATCTTGGTTATCACAATTAGAGCATTTCGCCTGCCCTTCCGACGTCCGGCTCTTGCACCCAGTCAGCTCAAAGCCCGGCACATCAACGCCCGAAGCGAGCGGGGAGACTGACCTGCAGATCGCACTTGATCTTCTTTGAATGACAGAAGAAACAAACAGCTTCAGCGCGCTTTCGTTTCGGCTGTCGAGCGCTGAAGTGGAGCCAATTGCCGACGAGTTCTGTCATTGCCGGATGAGAGAGTAGCTATTGTGTTTCGGTGTGAGGTAGAAGAGGTTGGATGCCGATGCAGGCCCAAGGCGAGATTAACTCTGGACCCCAGACTAACCCCAGATTTAGAAACCGAGGTCATGGTTCAGGTTGCAACGGGCGGGGGGAAATGCATTG
>JAAVUB010000860.1:0-37597 GCA_014898885.1 Fusarium lyarnte (nom. inval.)
ATACAGGCGGATAGCGCGACTATTTAACATCGACCTGGTTCTTATTAAATAACTTGCTTTCTTATTAGGCGGTGGCAAATAAATCAAGGCGGTCCAGTTATAAAACCTGAGTAGTTCTCTATTATAAATAAATGAAAATTTATCTATTATAAATTAAAGAAATAAGATTTGCTAATCTCACCTACATATGCTGTCTCTAAAAAATCTTCAATAACTCATTCTTGAATAAGAAAAGTATCACATCGTATTAAAACTACATTTTTACAATTAAAGTCTCCAGTGAACTAGTGAAGGAAGAAATTCAGAAAGAATCCTCGGGTGACGAATCTGACGTGGTCGATGTTGCTTCATCTGGTGCAGATGAAGCAGGCGATTCTGTAGTACCTAATAATCGTGTTGTCTCGATCGTTTAAGTGGAAGAGTTACTGTATTGTGAGAGGTGTGCTCATGAGGTTTGACCTGCAAGAGCTGTAGAAGATGAATCTACAGGGAAGGTTACCGTCTCTGAAGACGTATTATTTATCGTCTCGGCAACGGTGGGAGATTTGTTTAGCTCGCTGGTGGCGAATTCCTTAGGATCAAGTCCAATTATTTGGCCATCCTGGCATTTCTCGACTATTAAGAGTTAGCACTTGGTCTTAACGGCATTTGACTATGACTCACCTGCATAGACACTTAGGGAGATAGGGACGCAGTCTGATGGGCTGGATGTAAACGTGATATATACTTGCCCGCTCACTGGCTCCTGACAGAATCCAGCGTTCGTATTGGGCAAGGCTCTGCTGGCGAACACAAGAGTACCTGCCACATCCGCAAATTCTCTCGTGATTGCGTCTTCGGGCGCCAGTCCCTGTCCACGAAACTCCTTGTAGGGTTCGCCATTATAGTAGATGGGATCTTGGAAGTCCAAGAGCTGCCCAGCTGCAAGATGGAAGGTGGCGGCATAGGTGCAGATATCGACGTTAGTGATGTCGCCACCGATAAAGCCTCCTGGTGCTCTTTTGACTATATCCCGTTTCTCATCACCTGCTTGGGGTGATACGAAGAAGATCACGGCTTGCCCTGATGCAGCTTCAGAGCTAGTAGTGGAAGCTTCGGTCGGCGTTACTGACGTCGGTGGGAACAAGCTGCCGGAGCCTGTGGCTGTGGTTCCTGGATCTTGGTCATTTGTCGGGAGGACAAGCTCAGAGGTAGTGAAATCAATGACAGTGGTGGGCTTCCCATTGAGGCCAGAAGTCTGCGTTAAGGCTGATGGAAGCACAGATGCGGGTAGGAATAAGCTACTGGAGCCTGTGGCTGTGGTTCCTGGATCTTGGTTATCTGTCGGGAGGGCAAGATCAGAGGTAGTAACATCAATGACAGTGGTGGGCTTCTCATTGAGGCTAGAAGGCTGCGTTAAGGCTGATGGAGGCACTGAAGTGGATCGATTTGAGAAATAAGGTAGGACAATCTCTCGTGTCGTTGGGAAACTTGGTGCTGTTGGAAATTCTGGCTCAGCAGTCTCGGCATCAACAGGGACAAGATACGTGGACAGATACGTGTAGCAGACGACTCCATCATTCAATTGAGGTTCTCCAATGAGGTCCACAGCTCGGGTGGGACCCGCAAGGGCGAGAAAGAGCTGCCACTTCATGGTGAAAGCCTGAATCTGTGCATTTGCGATGAAAGTCTAAGGGAGGGTCCTGTCACATTTAATCCATTCAAGTAGTAATACCCCTTTAGTTCAGTAAAGTTGACTGAAACCATGGGAAATTGATCTACTGATCTGAGTTCTTGTGGCGCACTTAGGCATGCACGCACTAACAGACTTGATACCACCAACAGAAACAGGGCAGTAATAGTTGTAAGACACAAAAAGTCTCCATATACTTATCCAGCTAATACCTAGCTAGGAGGGAATAAAAAACGACCCTTCGATGGGTGGAACGCCAGCGAATTTTGGTGTAGTTGGGGTCGTTTGATTTTTCTCCTCGAGGCCTAGCTTTAGGTGGAATGTGTCATAGTTAATTATGATGGGTCAATTTAAGATGCATTCCAGCCAGCCACTTCTGCCGCGATCTGTAGGGCAGAAGATGGTCCGGAATGCAGCTCCTCCCTTGCGTTAGTGGTCTGGACTGTCTTCATAAAGTAATGTAAGTTTTTATACAGCCGGTCTTCTACTCCTCTGCTATAATAAATATGAGATTCAACTGGAAATACGCACAGAGGACAGAATCAAGGTGGCGATGATCCATTTTGCGCAGGTTAGCCAGCATTTCGAACTCTGCTTTAAACTGCAGGTAGTTCTTTGAGTCTAGCTTCTTCATGATTAAGGCTGTGTTCTTCCTCTTCTCGGAGTTAGTTGACTGAAAAGATATTGTAAGATGATGGCGACGCACATCCGATACTTTGAGGTTATGATGATTGGCGTGTATGTATCTCTTGAAGAATTTCCCAAATCCACCGTGATATTCATCGATCCATTGGTATCCGGAGAGAGAGTTCCTTGTAACAGAAGGAATAACAGCTGCATCTTGCAAATCATAAATATTGACTTCGCCATCTTGCCCACGGTTGAAGAAGGGCGCACTGACAGCCCATTGCTACTCCTCAAAGCTCATCTTGGAAACCAATGACCTTTTGTTGTAGGCCTCGATCCTTCTGTCATCCCGTTTTGGACGCAGGTCGACAGCCGGAAGCTTCTCTTCTGGATTCTGATCCTCTTTTCGAAAAGGAAGCGCATTATCATCGATCCATTGTATCGTTCTCTATGTGCAGTAGAGATTCGTACGTTTAATTTAGCTAGCTACTTCTTACATTCGTTTACGCAGGTTATAGATATAGTACTTTTGCTTGTAGGCTGCAACTTGAGAAGATTTAGCATCAATGAAGGAGCTTCTTGCCTTTCAAGGAAGCAGAATCATACCATCAGTCATCATGGCTGTATTATTGTTGATGGCATTGTGTTCACTATGGCTGGGAATTCTATAGATGCGGCAAGACCACTGATATTAAAGATCAATCACTAGGCGCCAATAGATTAGTAAGGGTTATCCAATTTCCAAGGTCAATTTAGTATAGAACGAAGGTGGTTAGAGATGAGACAGAGTCGTTCCAACCTTTGGGCGTGATTGACACCACTCAAGTATCAGGTCGACTAGTGAAAGAATCTGGTCAGATGTATGATCTGCGTGCAAATTGATCCTAACCCGCTCCTGGTCCTTGGGCACAACGGGAAAATGAACGGCGAGAACGCGAAACTTTGTATTGCCCAAAAATTGTCCCAGAGCTGTCGCGCCGCCAAGAGGAGTGATGACAGGAATAATGGGTGACTTGAGAGTATCAGATGCACGCTTAATTGGAATATCAATAATACGGAGGTGCTTGCAGCTTGGCCATGCTGCATGCTTGCTCACAGCATTGTAGAATAATGTGATGTTGGACTGCACGAGATCTCGTCTCTAAGGATACCCATATTAGCAGATATTTGTGAGTTTAACGACCTTGCAACATACTCTTCCGCCTTCGACACTTGCCAGAATTCTATAGCCAGCCTTGACTGCTGCCAGCGCGGTGAAGGTTGGTGCCGTGGAGAAAATGAGTCCACGGACGCAACTGAGAAGGACTTGCTTGCACTCTCGACTTGACAAAACAACAGCTATGACTTTGAGTCAATATTCTTTTAGTCAATCAGAGTTGCAACTGGACTTGGAGCTTACCACCAGAGGCCCCATGTGCTTTGCCAAAGGTATGAACTCGAATAGAGAAATCTTTCTCTAGACGCAAGTGAGAGACAAGGCCTGACCCCTGAGGGCCCACCAATCCTGTCGAATGTGCTTCGTCAATCACAAAGACGGCGTTTCCAATGGGAAGCTGCTCTTTCACCTCCCTGACAATTGCCTCGAGGGGCGCCACATCGCCGTCCATACTGTAAAAAGACTCTAGTGCAATAAATACAAGAGCGAGACCGGTTCTAACTCTTTCGTACTCATGCTTGATGTCCCGCAGACGTTGACTCAGGTTTGACAGATTGTTGTGGGCAAAAGGAAGAGCAGTTGCATGGCCCCTGTAGATCCCCTCTCGGATACTTGCATGTACGAGACTGTCATATAGCACGACATCATGTGGCTGGGGGAGTGTTGAAAATAGAGCAACATTTGCTTCAAAACCAGTGTTGAAAAATAAAGCACTATCTGCTTTATGAAACTGAGCAATGTGCTGCTCTAGTTGGAAAAGGTAGTCAGTCGAGCCTTCGCCCCAACGAGACGCCCTTCCACCTAGGATAAAATTGGGGTGCTTTCCAAGCTCATTGAGAAATTCCTTTCCCAACAGTCCAGAAGAGGACAAGGACAAGGTATCATTCGAGCCAAAATCAGCCATGTCAGTTAAACTACCTGGGGCTGGTGGCTCAAGCTGCCAGCCTTTCCTTTGCCGATCCGCAAGGATTAGCTGCAGGTTTTGTTGAAGTGCGTCTGGCTTCGGCATAATGAATTTGCAGCTACAAGCTTCGGAGACGAAATAAAGATATAAGTCGAGAATAATATGAAAGATAACAGGAGTAGGTAGCTTGGGTAGAGCAATGCATACTGATAAAGTGTTGAAAGCGCCAAATACGCGTTCTTACTGTCCTGTGGTTTACTTTGATGATTTAGCTCCTTTCAAACATATCAGATTTCCCAATTGCAACATCTAGCGGTGAGGTGCTGGCAAGCGACCCTCCTCTAACTCTCCCACGGCCAAAAGATGGCAAACGCAATGCTTGCCAAGTAGACTAGAGATATCGGAACGCATTGTCCTGCCGCCATCGTACCATATCATGGACAACGCATAGCTCCTAGGAAGTGGATCTGTATGAGAACAATAGAATAACCTGCAGGATATCTCGTGGCACTATCAAGTCCATCATCATGGAGCTGCGTGACCCTTTGGGAGCACTTAACATCTCTTGCAGGATCCCATGACACTGTCAAGACCATCGATCCAGGTATCGTGTAAGGATTGCTTATATGATATCGCATGATGCTATTGACTCCGTGGTCTGGGCGTGATGTTTGTTTCGAGGTATCACATATGACGAGCCACATTTTCTTGAAAGACATATTAGCCTGTATTAAATGATCTCGTCATTGGGTATGCCGTTAGACCGCCGTCGTTGTCGCACACTTGTGAGCATTTAGAGCTCACCAACTCATTTTAGTGGTGCATTAGCTAATTCTTCTGCAGGTTTGTGTTTGTCTATAACCGACAACTCGCCACTAGCAGTTTAAGCGGTCTAAAGGTTGCCAAACTGCTTTAGTGCTGCATTAGCTACTTGTCCTGCAGGTTTGTGTTTGTCTGCAACCAACGACCAACGACCAAGGTGAGAAGTTCTAACCCCGCAGAACCACGATGCATATCTAGAACAGTCTTTTTTACGCCTGGTAGCAAAGGATAAGAAGAGATTCAAGACGTGACGTCCATGAGCTATTTACCAAGGACAAAGATCATCTTAGTATTCGTATTACATCTTTTAGCATTCAATTACCAATCTCCAAAAGCATAATAATGGAGAACAAGATTATATCCTGGGCCACTACAGCTCCAGACGCAGTTGCTGTCATTGATGGTGCTCGCTCTATCTCTTATGGCGAACTCGTCAATTCCGCCAGAATAATTGCACGCTTCCTGCAGGACCGTGGCGTCAAGCAAGGCGAGGCTGTGGCGATCTTGTTCGATATTGATCATCGTCAAGTTATCGCGCAGTTAGCCATTCTCTTTGCTGGTGGAACTTGTGTTCCAATATCGCCCACGGCACCGCTTCATCGCATTGCGAGCATGCTGAGCGATGCCAGTGCTCAGTACGTCCTTTGTGACGAGAATTCAACCTTCTCTTCCGAGGGTATCACTCTTCTCCATCTCAGTGATGCACCAGCCTCGGGGTTGTTCACTGATGCAACTGACACTGGTTGCTCGTGGAGTGAATCACGTCGTACGCACATACTGTTTACGTCTGGTTCAACTGGTAAGCCCAAGGGCGTCCAGATCAGCAGCTCTGCCATAATGCACCTTGCAACTAGTACCCCAGTGACGCCATTAAACCCCGAAGATCGGGTGGCTGCTTTCAACGACCCTGGCTTTGACCTGAGCCTCTTCGAAGTCTGGGTTACTCTTCTCAGCGGTGCCACTATCGTCATTATCCCAAAGGTGGTAGTAGTTGATTCTACCGCACTGAAGAGCTACCTCGAAAGTCAAAGAATTTCCATCATGATAATGCCTGCCGCTCTTTTCCACATCGTCGCCAAGTCATCACCCGACTCCTTTCACTGTCTTCGACATCTCCTGACTGCAGGTGATGTTGCCAATAAGGCGGCCATGCGCGCTGTTCTTGAGCATAGCCCCCCACAGCATCTTTGGAACACGTACGGTCCAACTGAGTGCACGACCCTTGTGACAATGCAAGAGGTCGATATGAATGAGACATTGCGAGACCGGATTGGTATTGGGCATTCTGTTGGCCAGATGAAGATTGTTCTCATTGATCAATCTGAGCAGGTCATTCGCGCTACCAAGCAGCGTGGCGAGATCTGCATCGCTGGGCCTCAACAAACACAAGGTTACCTGAATCAACAACTTCATGATCATTCAACCTTCATTGAGCTCAACATCCCCGTAGTCAATGAGGCTAACGGGGATATGCTGAATGGCCGTGGCGACTCACTAATTCGGTTTTACCGGACTGGCGACATGGGCGAGTGGAGGGATGACGGCGGCGGCCTAGATTTCATTGGGCGCAGAGACAACCAATTGAAGCACGGAAGCTTTCGAGTAGAACTTGAAGAGATCGAAAGAAGTCTCCTCGAAAGCGAACTTGTTCAATCTGTCATTGTCGTGAATCGGCCAGCAGCAGATTCGGATGGTGTTGCGCTTCTGATCGCTTTTGTCGTGCCTTATGACAAAGCCGCTACAAAACCGGAAGATCTAATATCTTTTGCGCGGAGCACACTTCCACATTATATGGTCCCTGATAGATTCGAAATCGTTGAACATCTTGTTGTGGACTCCAGAGGCAAGATTGATCGTCGTGCCTTTTCGGAGAGCCTCCCCAAAGCTGGATCAACCATCCCCAGCTCGACTCTCACGAATGGGAATAGTACCGTTTCATCAACAAAGTCTACGCTTAAAGCTATATGGGAGCACATTCTGGGCGTCTCCCCTATCGCAGACGATGACGACTTCATGGCCTTGGGCGCCACCTCACTCCAAAACGCTGCTCTTATCGCTCACATTAAGAAGCAGCTGGGACGACTCATCTCCATGCATGATTTGTACTGCCACTCGCGCTTTTCAACTTTGCTTCATTTCCTCGAAAGTGATGCAGAGTCCATCACTGCACCTAATGATGCGGACAAATGGATCAAGGACGTCGACACGGTGGACGATATCGAGGAGACGCCCAACTGGGAAGACCCAGATGAAGGTAAAATATTCTTGACTGGTGTGACAGGCTTTGTTGGTGCTTTTCTGCTCGACGAGCTTCTGCGTCACCCAAATGTCAAACAGGTTGCTTGCCTGGTCCGTGGCCAAACAGAGGCCGAAGCTGCTCGTCGTCTTCAAGCCAATATGCAAAAGTACGATCTTTGGCCCGATGACTTTGCTTTGACTACCAAGATCATGGTACTAGAAGGGGATGTCACGAGTCGAGATCTCGGCTTGGGATCAGCCAAGTTTGACTGGCTTTCCAACTGGCCCAGCGCCATCTTTCACCTCGCTGCCAAGATCAATTTCTGCGACTCTTATCACGAGCACTACGATACCAATATCCTAGGAACCCGCAACATGTTACGTCTTGCTGCGCTAGGGCGACGCAAGGCATTCCACTACGTGTCCAGCATTGATACATGGGGCCAGACAGGATACTTTCTAGGAACCAAGAGGGTCTTGGAAGACGAACCTCTAGGTCCCCATATTCAAGGCGTGAGATACGACGTAGGCTACTCTCAGAGCCAGTGGACGGCCGAGGGAATGGTACGACGCATGAGAGACCGTGGCTTTCCCATCATTATTTATCGGCCCGGCTTCATCATTGGTCATTCTGTCACGGGAGCGAGCAATCCAAATGACCTTGTATCGCGACTCATTTCCAGCTGCATCAAACTTGGATCATGGTTCAAGCTCGACCTTGATCCAGCATATGTTACAGTTGACTATGTTGTCAAGGCTATGTTACACATCTCACTCTCAACAAAGAACATCGGGAAGTCATATTGCCTTGTTGCGCCACAGGTTGAAGAGTCGGTGTCTGTGAACAAGACTTGCTCTCTTATCTGTCAAGCTGGCTACAGAGTAGAGCTCACAAACTATCCTGACTGGATTGCACTACTGTCGGAAAAGATACTTCCTGATGACCCTCTTGCACCTGTCATGCCGCTTCTGGAAGAAAAGGTCTTGGGCAGCTTTACACGACTTGAGGTGAGCCAGCACTCTCCGATCTATGATTCGAGAAACACTATCAAGGCTCTTGCAGGTAGCGGTATTCAATATGCTGTGCTAAGCCCGGATATAATTAAGCGATACATTGTATTCTGGAACAAGAAGGGGTTTTACTCTATTTAACTTAATATATATGGCTATGTCTGATTTCCTCCTTGTGGGTATTTTATACTACTTTTCTCCAGATCATGTTGGTCTTGAACAGCTTCCTTAATATCAGCCCAGCTACCTTCAACCAACCAGCAAGCTTGCAAGTCCAAGTCTCGCAGGGTCGCGGAGTGTCGATTAACCAGTGACTTAAGCTCCATTGCTGTGCAAGGTTGATTATGTAGGCTCAGAGACCGAAGCTGTGGCCATGAAAGGTTGACTGGAAGAACATCATCCAAAGAAACAGTTGGTCTTTTGTTAAGCGGAGGATAACCAATAAACCCAACATGCATATCCTCAAGAAGAGGTGCACTCATAAACGACTGAGTGATGGAGCAGAGTGCAATCATCTCGTGCCTGGGATTATCCTTAAGTTCATAGCTCCGCGCCCCAAAGTCCACATAGAGTGCTAGTTTCGTGGTCTGAGCAACCAGATTCTTCACTCCTGTCTGCTGCGATGGTGATAGTTGCCAGGCTTGCATGTCGGGAGGAGGGACCAAGCGGAGAAGAATTGTCCTAGGTCTCAGGCCTGTCTCTGCGAGCTCATAACACAGCATTCCGAGCATCTCAACGGGTGGGGTTGCAGTATGAATCGTCTTGAATGAGCCACACCATCTTGATTTGCGCAAGATAGGGCTGAAGTGATGCAGTATTGTATCGTCATATCCAGTATGAGCAAAGTCGGCAGCATCCAAGTGTTCCATGCCTCCCATATTTCTTATGTCGTTCAGTTCCAAGAATGCCAGGTTGGACAAGGAACTCAAAGCGGCGCATAACCGGTTGATGTGGTTTTGGCCCTCTCGAAGCTGCTGTTGGTCATTGTACAGTTCTTTGTACAGATCATAAAGCTTGAGAAACAGCCTTTGGGTAGGTGTTGGTGATTCTTCGTCAACTTGGTCATTGAAAAGTTGTTCAAACTCAGGTTCTGTTGTCCAAGCCATATTTGACAGCCACCGTGATTGCGCTTGCGTGTGGGGGTACTTATTCCGGTATGGTCTCGACCGTTCCATGGTCTCTACATGTCGAAGCAGTCTGGCCTTGGCCTCGAGCATGAACAGTGGTCTGTTGCAGGCTAATTCGGCTTCGTAGTAAGACGTGACTATGCTGACCTTTTGCACAGTCTTGCTGAAAATGGGATGGTAGCAAATATCCTCTAAACGAGTGAAAGATTTCGAGGTAAGGCAAACAGAAACTTCGGTGAGGAGCAACGGCGACGCAGCATTGTTGAAGCAATGTGAAACTAATCGACAGTCTTTAATTGAGCATTGGCCATTTTTCTCGTTGCGCACAAAGAAAAGAATGGTCCCAAGAACTTCTGTAGGGAGTGACTGAATGTCTACTGCAGATGACATTTTCGACTCCGTTGCAGGATGAAGATTCGAGTGGAGGGAAATAGGTACTGAAACGACATGACGTCTCTTGTAAGCTGCGGGGTTAAAGATCATCGCTAGTTCGCTGATACGAAGCACAAGATGCAGTGATTGGTTGTTGTGAACAGGGGCAAAAGCTGACATGAGTCATTTGGCCGATACTGATAAACAAATGCGGGTTCTTCAACCAATTCTATCAAGCATTGATGGAAGTTTGATATACACTTCTGGGTTATAGATTTACATGCATGCGTTATGGCACATCAAGACTCTTTATATGTCTTGTATTCTTCTTTGACATAAAGGACAAACAGACCCAACCTAATTCGACATCTCTAGGTATCTTCCAAATCAACGGCAAGCCAGAATCACACATCATACAAATACCATAATCCTATGAAACAATAACTAAAAGCCCCCTGCACCTTTCATCTTCATCGCCATACCATAAACACCTTTAACCAATCCCATAACCGTCCCTGGATTTCCCATGTACCCTTTTCCAGGCTTGCCCTCAGCATCCCTCCAAATGCCATCTTCAGCAACCTTGCCAAACCTCTTTGTGTTCTGGTTCCTATCAATACATTCTCTCCATTTCTGGCATATCTCCACGCTATCAATCATGAGATTGATCTCCTGACTGTGAAACCAAGATTGAGTATCTTGATTACCACTTCCTTGTATTCCGACACTGCCATCGACGATGAGAAGCTTAATATGACAGGAGCGAGCTTTGAAAGAGTGATGGATGGGATGATCTTGGTCCTTTCCTACGTAGTTGTATATGTGCAACAGTTTGCGCTCAGGGCTGTCTTTAGCGAGGGATGAGACGAGGTTTTGAGCGATTTGGTCGTTTGTTCCGCCTTGCCCGGGTATCATTTCTCCCGGATCGTTATAGCCAAAACACACATAGTATGTAACTTCTACCCCTCTGCTCAGTGCTTCTTTAAGTGCTGGAACCAATGGGGCGGCATTGAGATCTGGCGTCTGAATGAAGATGTTGTGTTTGGCATTCCTGATTAACGACAGCCATGCTTCGTTCTGCGGCACATGAACACTTTTCGAGTCGATAGCCCCGTACGGTGGTCGAGATACAAGCGCCATTGGAACTGGCTTTCCATCGCCAATTGTCGAGATGTATGGGGTCATTTCGTCTCCTGCGTCAATCTCGGGTCCTGTAGGCGCAATTGGATGCTCGACTGCAAGGTTGAGCTGGCGATTTGCTGCTTGAAGACGCGATTCACCCTCTTTCAGGGCGTAACATGACTGCATACGCCTGGCCTCTCCCTCTATGTCATCGTCGTAGTGAGGGCTATCTGGGAAATGCTCCGGTAGGGGTTCCTCATTGTCAGCTTGTATGGTAGTGAAGTCTCGTAGATGTGAGGCTTCGTTTTCCGCCATTATGGAATTATGGGTAGAGGCATGCAAGCCGCCCTCGGTTGCAGGTGTCTGGAGAGATGGAGGTTCTGGGTGAAGAGCATTTTGCCAGGTTATCAGAGCAGTGTCGTATATGCTATCAACTATTGGCCCTTCAACATGAACCATCATCTCTAGGTTATCGTTGTCTTCGGTGTTGTTACTCATAACAGCAGCCATCTTGCGATCCACGACGCAGAACTTAGCGTGCAGAGTACCCAAAAATATTCGATGCAAGCTGACTACCTCCAGGTCAATGTTGGGAATTTCCTCGGGCGCAGGCAAGTCGATAGTCTTTGAGGTGTACGACTTTGGTTTGATAAACTGATGTGGGTTTATGGCGTTACACGGTCCTGGCTTGTCATACATGACCTTAGCGACCACTCGTCTCCCTCTCTTTCCGGCTCGTTTCGAGAGTTCGATCAGAGAATTTTTAATTAGAGCTTGCGCAACTGATGGTGCCCAGGAACATGTAATGAAGAAAACTTCCTTCTCAGCCCGCACAATGAGATTCGAGCAGTGGCGCATGACATCTGCAAGGGGAGCAATGACTGTGAGAGGCATAGTTCCATGAGAACCCATCAATGGGGGCGACACGACACCTGCCATTGGGTCTTCATTTAGGCATTGTAGTGAGTCGGCGAATGCTTGGAGAAACAACGGACTTGGGGTCGTCGGGCCCCAGCGACCGCATTGGAGGGCTACTTCGATGGCATCTTCGCTTTTCTCTGTGTCTTCTTTGGCTGAGATGTGGTGATGCAGTCCGTGCTCGTGATGGCCATATAGCTTTTTGATGGCATCACCTGGTGTCTGGCTTGGATCAGTTGCCAAGACGGAGCTCACCGTTTCTTTTGCTTGGCATAAGTCGTAGACGCGTTGCGAGACCATTTTCATAATTGGTACTTTTTTATCATGCAAACAAAACGACAGAGATACTTGCTGGTTGTCATGGTCTCGTCAGAACTATTTAACAAGCCCAATTATACAAACGTCATTTAGTCAAGGTTGCACACTCCTCCAAGCTACACTTCCCGTTTCTTAACCATCTTTGGTTTTATTCCCTGGCTAGTGGATGTGATATTGCCTAGGCTTACGTACCTTTGCGCAGAATTCCTGATTTAAGTGGCTACGTAGTACCTTGGAAATAGAGCTCTTGGCTGTGTGACAGCACGTAGCTTCTACTACGTCGCCATGGTCTAGCTCAAAGCTAAACCCGGGAATTCGTGCCGAGACTAATTGCGGCACACAACTTCCGGCCGGGTTAACCGGGAATACAGCAAAGAACAGTCACGGCAGCTCTTCGTCATGTCGACATCAAAGTCGCCATTCTGTTAATGGCGATTGAAATACTGAAAGAAAGCATTGTATCTGACGTGTCCTCATCCCCGGCATTAGCAGCTCTAAAGCTTAATCAACGACTCAGGATTGCATCTTTTGCCTTCTCAAACATTTACACCCAAGCTTAGAAAACGCACGAATTGAGTCAGCTATGTGGAGCTTGGATGATCACCCTCATTCGCCACTGGATATATTTGGATTAGTGTAGCCTCTTCTGTCAAGTTGCAACCAACCATCGCGTCTCGCTTATTGTGCGCGGACCTCTTGAACTGGCGAATTCTCTTAGTTCTACTAATACTGGCCTACCCGGTAACGTCATATAGATTGTTGAAATGTAAGTCTCGCGCAGCATAAGTAATAGAATTCAATGCTTAAGAGTTTTTAAGAGGCAAGTCTTGAGCTGTTGGATTATTCCTCAAAGATTGGAGGTTAATCCGTTATCTATTTCAATATCTCTTAAGAATATTTACTCTAGTATTATCTTGTACTAATTTTATTAATGTAACCACGTCACTTTTTCACGTCCCTGACCCCCAACTAGTCTAACTACAACTGCAACACTTTAATTAATAACAAATAGCATCTAAACTAAACCTATATAATAGAAGTCCATAGTGAGGTATCCAAGTCCCAAAGCATTGGAACTGGATAAGGCATTGTCTGCTCAAAGACATCCGGATTGAACTCAAACATATTATCGGTATGGTGTGTCTGGTGACTTTCTTGCTGGCTGGCATTTGAGGAAGCTTGAAGAGCAGGAGATTCTATGCTAATAGAATCAACTAGCTGTGCGTTTGAGGATTGTACGGCGCAATAAGCCTTTCTGTATAGTTCTTGGCAGACCTTTTGGACTTGTGTGAGGTAAGTATTGCCATATGCCTCGTCTAGAGTTTTGAAAATCTGCATAACGTCACCAACCAAACGCATATCACTTATCGCAACCGCATTCATAGGATTCCGAAGTGCCATGATACAGAGAATGACAACAGCGCTCATAGGAATTGGAATGACATCCCTTTAGCCAATTAGTCATTAAACAAAGCCGTTACCTGATGGAACTTACCAGTGAAAGCTCTTCCTTGTGACTGGTATAAGCTTGGTTAACCCAATGATAGATCGGGACACGCTGAGGCAAATCTCTATGGAGTCTCTCATCTTTGAAGGTAGGGCTGACATTTCCGGATGATTTGGTGACACCCAATAATTTAGACTGTGTGCGCGGCCCACGACGATGACAGCATTGTAGTAGGAAAAGTACAACCGCATCAACCCATGATGCTCGCACCTCCCGGCAGAATCAGAAGCTAGAGACGGTGCAAATTCGGTACGCCAATTCTCCAGCTTCTGCAGTAAGTCCGCTACTGAATCTGCAATGCCATTCGGTGGAGCTTTGCTTGAATGAATATCTTGGTATATCGCGTTCTGGATCGTAGCTAGCTGTATCTGACCTTTGAAGAGGCTGAGTTCATGTCCCTCAACAGTCTTGATGATTTCCGTTTCATCCAAGGAGCCCATCGGTGGGTCCACATAGGCAGCGTTGAGATCGTGACAAGGGGGTCTTCCAGTTCGGAGACACAGTTCCCGATCCAGACAAATCGCGACCCAAAAGACCTTCTTTCTCATATTCGCTTCTGCCGAGCTTACAGATGGGTCCTGGCTCTCGACATGTATGCCTATCGAGTGTGCAAGACGTACGGCGCAACCGACAAGCATGAAGCTGGGCTGCGGGTTCGGAGTTCCAATAAAGAACCAGGCAATGGCCAACAGAGCTTGGACAGAAGACAGTTGTGTACTACGCATGAGAACATCCCATGTCCCGGCAAGTGCATTTGATGCATAGGCCCAGGCTAGATCCTCTGCCTCTGATGATTGAGCTGCCTCCGCCCGACGACGCTGTGCGATTGCAAGAACAGAATTGAGCGAGACCCACCACGCTGGACTCTCGGTACATGTGCCTGAGTACTGTTGGCCTAGTAGGCACATGAATGCTGGTGCATTGAAGCAAGGAAAGATTTGATGTTCATGGGTGAAGAATTCGCTGACGAGGGAGAATGCCTCTGTCCAAGAAGGAAGAGGCTTCATGACCCGCTTGGTGAACAAGGGTTCGATAGACGGGTGTGTCCATTTGGACCATGATTCTGGCGTATGCTGTCCTGATTTGCGTGGAGTGGCCGTCGACACCAGGGATATGCCGGATGGCGGACCTATCGACATATTGAATAAGCTTTTGAAGTGTTTGAGTGATTATGCAAACGTACCAAAGTAGCGCATATCTCCATCACCACCAAATATCCTGTCCCTAGGGCTGGTATCCGTTGCCGCCAAGGTCTGAGTGGGACTTGACTCCGTAAAGCTGTGAGGCTCATGATGGGCTTGAAGATGTAATTGAGGATGAGCGACTGTTTGGACGACTGCAGACTCTGGCAACAAGGCCGAGGAAGGATTAACTCCGCCCAAAGTCTCTGCCTCAACGATCGGATCACCTCCCAAGTTGCGAGATAGGACTTTTGATCGGCGTTGACGTGGATCGGGCTTGTCAACATCTGCATAGTGGCATTCGTTTCCGCAACCCCGACAACGTCCACAAACCGGGCGCGCTCCATCGCACCGGACTTTGCCTTTTCGACAATGATCGCATGCCTGGCACCACGGAATTAGTCGATAATCGTATCATATCGTGCTACAGGGAGCGATGGGTACCTTTGCGAGGCGACGTCGACGATCGCCGCGGTTGTTCATTTTTCGGAGTTTAGAAGTCAACAGACGAGAATTCCGGTAAATGAGGGGACGGGTTACGTATTTCACGACCCATGACCACTGTAAACTTTAATTCTAATAGGGCATGTTTTGTGCCGAGGCTCCTGTTCGTTAGTGTGCAAAATTCCGAGACTTCTGTGTAATAGCGTACCAAAACTCCGGCCTGGTCCACTAAACGAGACAAGGGAGAGCATGTCATATACGTGAGAGGAGGTGAAGAAAATGAGAGAATCTTTAGTAATGCGACTAGGAAGAGTCCGTGGGTAAGAGAAATCTGGAACGGCCACGCAATACCTCGGCGAGTCGGAATTCAGAAAATGTGTAAATTGATAGATTGGTCTAGAGTCTAGATATGACTGCGTTACAAGATAGAGACAGGCGCTTCAACAACTTTATCCCTGAAGTAATCAATAAAACCCTTTCCAAACCCATCCAATCGCTTTGAGCTACTGACTCCACGGCCAAGGATACCATACACAACAAAGTGCACCGCAAAGATCTTGGGAAACTCAACACGCTCAATGGAAAACTCTGACCGCCAGTCTTCTCCCAAAAGCTCTTGTACCTTGGCTCGAGACATGTATGAGCGCAGCCAGTCCCACTTGGCCGGCGTGTCAACAAACAGCCCAAAGTTCAAATTGGCGCCCTTGTCTCCAGAGCGGCCAAGGGCGATACTACCCAATCGCACTTCAAGAAGACCACCGTCAAGAGGCGTTGGTGATTTGGTGTCATAAGATGCCCTTTTTTCCATAATCTCAAACCGAGGAGGAGGCGTAGTCTTGAAAGACTCCGTTGTGCCAGTTGCATTCACAAAATGGAACTTCTCTTCAAGTTTGGATTGCTGCCAAAGAGCTGGATAATAGGCCAGGTATGGGCGAGGCATCGCAGAACGGAAGTCCAAAGAGCTGTGAAACCCTACATACAAGTTAGTGACCATAAAGCTTTTTCCACTCGCCGGATAGACCAACCTGAGTAATGCTTCAATGAGATGTTTCCAATAGCCATCATGATTGCCTGAAGAGCTTCTACCTTCGTTGACTGAGCAAAAATGCGGAGATACACGGTACCGCTGTTTTGGTTGGTAGGATTCACAGCTGGGACGCCAATCTTCTGGAACTCGAGAAAGTCGAGATGACTGAGCTTCTCTTCACCAAGATGAAAGCGAATTTGCTTTTCAAGAAGGGCGAACTTTTGCTCAAAGTTGTGGCCCGTTGCGTTGAACAAGGCCTGCATTTCGTAGCCCCCTTTGTAAAAGAGTGCGAGCTTAGTGGTATCTGGTGGTGGCGCACCGCGAACTCCTTGAACATGGACTCTTTGTTGAAGTTAGCGATGCTCGTACGACTTGGAACCTTGCATACCTGTCTTGGCCAACTTGCCCCATCTCAATATCGTCTAGATAGGCTTTCACATCACTGTTGATGTACGCATTGCCTTGCAACTCATACACGAGCTGAGACTTGCACGTATCAACAGTGACCATGCCGCCTGTACCCTCATGCTTTGTGATGACACAGGAGCCATCTTGCGCAATCTCAGCAATTGGGAAACCAGGGTCAACAAAGTTCTCAAGATCGAAACCGCCGAAGCCTGCAAAGTTACCTCCGGTGACATAGGCTGAGCACTCAATCAAGTGTCCTGCGACTAAGGCACCAGCCAGTTCATCGTAGTTAGTGCTGCTCCAAGACCACCAGTACCATGCGCAGGCGATGACGGGGCTGGCATCAGAAGCTCGACCGCATATGATGATGTCGGCACCGTGTTTAAATGCTTCATATATAGCGTGGGCACCGAGATAAGCATTAGCAGACACTATTTCCCGAGGTTCATCGCCACCTTTAGCGAATATGTAGGTCTCAGAAGTAAGAGTAACATGATCATTTAAGGAATCAAGATAAGCCAACGCGTTTTCTCTGTCTTGCGGCATGTGCTTGCCAAGCTTGGGAAGCACGTTATCGCCGGAAACATACGCTACCTTGAGATCGTAGCCTTTCTCAGCAACCTGGCAACGGTTTAGACTAAGACATCAAATACAAAAGTCATAGGAAGGTCTTACCAAAGCTGCTACTTTCACAGCGAGACCTTCAGGATTGAGTGCTCCACCATTGATGGCAACTTTAATCCGCTTCTCTGCGATGGTGTCGATCGAAAGCTCAAGGCCTTTCAATGCAGTAGCCTCGTAGCCTGGATGTTGTCCTCTCGCATATGCCTCCGCATTATTGGCCATGTTGACCTCTGATTCTTGTAAGCAACGCAGCCCATCTACGTTTCAAGAGTCCAAGTACTTACCAGCGAGGTAGTCACCAGTGATAAAGTCAACATCGCCCAATGTAGCCTGTTTATACATCTCAACGGCGGGATCTCCTACGATATCAATGGTTAGTTATATCTTGGTTATGGAAGACTTCTCGCACCATGGAAGCCGGAACAATTAGCCACTCGCACAGGCCTGACGCCGAATTCTCCAGCGCGCCAATCTTTGTTTGAAGTCATGGTGATTTTGTGTCTCTGAGCTGATTGTGAGGGATTACGGTGTAGTGTGTTAGGTTGAATAGCCACCAAGTCCTCCTTCAAGGTTGAGGGGTTGCCAGGCGTTTAGTACAAGCCATCTTTATATCACTCCACAAATTCGGATGTTGCGTTTCACAAGTCTCATATCCGAGACAACCGACAGTCAGTACTCCGTGCTTGACTATGTTAGTCACTCGTTCCATTAAAGTTTGGTGACGTTATTGTCCCTGTGCGACAGTAGCCGTTCCCCGAAGCCCGCTGTCAGAACTCCGGCTCAAAACTCCGGGAGTAGAATCAAGTCCCGGAACTCCGGGGGACCCACCCACCAAGCATTGCAAAGATATCATTAAGTTGAAGGACACTGGAAGAAATAGTCGGATTCACTTAGCCGAGAGGATTACTTAAATCCCCGGCTGTAACGGTAGACGTAGCATTGAGAACATCTATTCCGTTTACCTGCAGCAACCTTGAGTTTGTTCCCAACCTTGTGCAACTCCCCTCTCCAAGAATCGCCCTTCATTCGTCAACATCATGTCGAATTACTCCATCTTCGGAGAGTCTACTCGAATCCTAAATGAAGTTCTTCTTCAGGATCCCAGATTGCGACTTCCAGACTCTTTTGGCAAAGCCGCCAAGAGAGTCAAGTTCGTTGGTGAAGACGACCAGCCTTTCGTCCTCACACCTCTCAAGATCACGGAGTCGAGCGCAGCCCTAAACGCCCTCGTAGCCACAGCTGCGAATGTTGTCGCAGCAGAGCGCTATGGTATCGACTACCAAGATGTTGAAATCAACACGGACGTTGCAACCCTTTTCCTTGAATCAGTGCTATTACCCACCATTGGCGGCAAGCCATTTATCCAGAACGCCAAAATGCTGGCAGAGCTTGCCAAGATGGACCTTCATCAGATGAGCAAGGCAATCAGGCTATATGCGACAAATGTATATCGTACCAAAGACGGAAGATGGTATCATCTGCATGGATCTATGAATTCCTTGCCCACTATGGAGATGTTGGGTGTTGAGGACAGTGATGTCAGCACTGAAGAAGCCTTCGAGACGTACGCGAAAAAGGTTGCTCAATGGGATTCTAAGGATATTGAAAAGGTCGCCAATGAGGAGTACAAGCAAGCTGGTGTGACTTGCTATACGCCCGATGAGTTCTTTGCAAGCGAGCATGGTAAGATCATGTCTGAAGAGCCCTTATGGACATCCACTCGCGTGCCGGCACCGAAGAAGCCTTGGCCCGAAGCCAAAGATAGCGAGAGCTATAGTCCACTTGCGGGTATCAGAGTCTTGGACCTATCTCGTGTTATCGCAGCCCCAGCAGTATCCAAGATCCTCAGTGTTCTTGGTGCCGATGTCATCCGTGTCTCTTGCAGCAGGTTACCCGAGTATGCGGCAACAATGCCAGATCTTCAGACTGGCAAGAGAGACGTTGACATTGATCTTAAGACAGTTGAGGGACGACAAACACTTTCTGAGCTTCTTAAAGAGGCTGATATTCTTGTTGATGGATACCGTCCCGGTGCCTTGGCGAAGCTGGGTTTTAACTCCAAGTCTTTGCGTGAGTTGAACCCTAGTCTTATCTATATGAGGGAGAATTGTTATGGTTTCAAGGGGCCACTCTCGTATCGCTCGGGATGGCAGCAGATTAGCGACTGTTTGGTTGGACTGTCATACTTACAGGGCAAGTTTCTTGGTCTCGATGAGGCTGTTGTCCCGCTGTTCCGTAAGTTCACCGTGTTATCACATCTCAAGATTTCGTTCCTGACATTTTCTCAGCCAACTCAGACTACCAGACCGGATTGGTTGGAGCCGCGGCTGCCATCCAAGCATTATTAGCCCGTACCAAAGAAGATGTCACCTTCGACATCGACATCAGTCTCACGCAGTATAACATCTGGTATTATCGTCTCGGTTCGTACTCTGAGGACCAACAGAAGACCTTAAGAAGCAGGGATCTGCAGTTCAGCCCACGCCATTATGATGGTATGACTGCGCTCGTGGGGAAGACGCACCAGTCGTTACAGAAAATTCGCCCGGAAATGTTCAAGCATCCTGAGTACTTTTGGGACATGAGTGGCAAGGAATATGGGCTGGATGGGGACTTCAAAGTGCTGGCACCCGCGTTCAAGTTCGAGAAGTCGAGTATTGGCTGGAAAGTTCCCACTGGACGTAGAGGGAGGTCAAAGGCTGAATGGGTATCCTAAACGCGGTGGTAGAGAGTTGTCTGGACATTACAGGCGTCCTTGCGAAAAGTGCAAAGGACTGGCCGGTCATCTGGAACGTAACACTGTCTGCATGTTCGAGGGTAATGCACTTCGACACTTGTGACTCCGTCGGAGTGTTATCATATAAGACCCGCGGGCCCCGTGCAGCATGTCATTCCTCTCATATAGTCACCTGCCAATTTGAAATTACAGACGTTCAACCAATGGAACCTGACTTTATTGCTCATAGCTCTCTGTTTGCCAAACAACGCCTCGGACACGGTCAGGAGAATTCATGTGGATCGCCACCTGGACCATGACGCCACTTAAAGCCAACCGAGGCTCCGTGTGAAACTGTCGAAGTTAGACTTAAAATGGCAAAGTCAAGACAGAGGCTCTTGACACGACTTCCTTATGCGTACTAGACTTCAAAGATTGCGGGGTACCAAAGTCCTTCTGATTTACTCCTCCTCAATTGAGTTAGTCGTTGAGTCAAGTATATTAACCTCTTTCGATCTCATGATCGTTCAGCTCCATCATCAATCAAGTACCAAGGCCGAAGGCAAGATGTCTCAACTCTGGGCAAATATAGTCGCTAACTATGATCCCTTTACGATCGAGTTCGTAGGCAGCGGCCTCATCCAGATCCTCTTCTGGTGGATTCCTTCCGCCCTTTTTCTTCTCCTTGATCATGTTGCCCCAAGCTTTGCGTCGAAGCACAAGATACAGCCTCCGCCAAAACAGCCCAAAGGCTCCGAGATTTTGGACTCTGTCGTGATATCCTTGAGGAATCAACTCATAGTCATTGGACTGCAACTATCACTAGCGTTTCTGGCGACGCAGCGAAACATGCCATCAACATTCCAGATCACAGCATCTCTGCCATCGGCGAAGAGCTTCGTGAGCGACTTCGCTATCTGCTTAGTTGCCCGAGAGGTTCTCTTCTACTATTCCCATCGACTGTTTCACCTACCATATCTCTACCGTCGCATCCACAAAATACATCACAAGTTCACCGCACCAGTCGCCTTCGCCTCGCAATATGCCCATCCCATCGAGCATATTGTAGCCAATACAATTCCCATTGTCCTACCGCCCATATTGCTAGGAACTCATATCTTGACCATGTGGGCGTTTGTGGCTTGGCAGCTCATCGAGACGGCGACCGTTCATAGTGGCTTCGACTTCTTTGGGGGCGCAGCCTATCGTCATGATCGTCACCACGAGCGTTTCGATGTTCACTTTGGAGGAATGCCTTGGTTGGACTGGCTTCATAACACCGACGAACGGAAGAGATTGGAGAAGAAGAACAAGTGATGTTTTATAACAGAACTATTTCACCAAGATCTACATCTTGGAAGTGAAGGATCAAGCTGTGTATTTTCCCCATATCAGATATTTCTTGAGATGGCCTTGAATGAGTACCATGAAATGCTTGGTGGGGATTGATACCAGCTTCCAATTGGCGACAGAAAAGATTAGCAAGACACCAATACTCATCTGCATGTAGAAAGAACCCAACCTTGGTTCTTGCAGAAGAGAGATAATTTTCAGTGGTTGAGAAGAGGTTGGAGTTGGACCAAATTCGAAACCAATTCTTTAGCCCTCGTGTGACTGATAAAGATCTGGATTCTTGGTCTGGTCCATTCTGGTGGTGATAGATAAGATTATGAAAGGCTAAAATGAATTAATGAGAACCTGCTGTTTTGTCTTCCCATATAACTTACCACTGGCGATAGCAAACAGATTTAATGGACTCATTTGCTCAAAGATTTCCCACTGAGTAGCACCGAAGTCCTCAGTGATAATCATCCTAATAGATTGGGACAACGTGACGTGGCTGCATGTCACTGCCCTATTTTCTGCAGCTTGAGTGAACATGAACCACGCTTCGGCATCCGAGGCACTGAAGTGTTCATCTGTAGCTGCGAGACCAAATTCTAACTCGTTAATTGTCATCCGGGGACTCATATCGTAGAACATGACGAATGCAGAATCGAGAAGGAATGCATACAGAAGAGAGCGGGTCAGCTCCTCTCGTAATGCAAATGCTCTCCAACGATCATGGAGGCTGCACGGAGGAAGGGGTTCTTCCTCACTTGTTCGAGGCATCGCGAAGGGATAAAGGCTGCGGGCAACATAGACGATGTCAGGAAATCGCGTCCTTCGTGCTCTCAGCCTCGTTTTTAAATTACCCTCCCAATTCATCAGAAGAACGATGGCGTAAGCAGCTTGTATGATATAAAGTCGCTGACGAACTTGATAAGCCTGGTTATCATCGTCTGTTTGAGGAACTATGTCTTCTGTGAAGTCTGGGCTCTGAAAGATCCAGTTCTCGACTGTCTCCAACCAGATCATGGCTTGATCGCGGTGCTTCTTTTCGGGACTCAAGGTGGCTCCGATCAGTGAAAGAGCAGCTATCAACGCAGGGGGCTTGAGAGTTGGGTTAAAAGTTGGTCTGTGGAAGACAGGCCAGTTTGGATGCCATATTTGAAAGAACGTGGTCAAGAACAACTCCACATTTCTTGGCGAAAAGAATCGTGCACAAGACAGTTGTTGGGATTCAGACAAGCTCATATAAGCCGCTTGAGATGTTGTTTCCCGGATACCTCTGATAATCTCTTCACATTTGGTTGCCAAGAAGTGTCGTCCCCTCAGCCTTTGCTGAGTCAGTGTCCATTGGCTCATCGGTACCCCATGTGATGCAAAGAGGGCACTAGAAATGGAAACAGGTTCAGAGCAAGGCTGGCTACCATCTTGTAGAAGAACAGAGGGAACCAACTCCTTGCTCAAATTATTGCCGCAATTAAACGAATTGAACAAACCATGAGAAGAAGTAAGTCGGGCCAGAAAGCGGAAGCTCATGCGAGGAAGACTCGGCTTAGGTGTCACCAGCGACATGGATGGGGGATGACACGAGGCAGACCACTCTGGTTGCGGTAGATATAAGTCAAGTTGTTGCATAGCGCTTGTGCCTAAATTGGATTGTGAGACCTGGCAAGGTCGTAGAACTTGCTGAGGATAGAATGAGGTGACTAGCGTCGAGTGAATGGAGTCTAGATTCCAGTCATGGTATGATAAAATTGTTGGATTCCGTGATTCGAGGTCCTGTGATGATACATCCGTGTGTTGGTACAATATCGGGTCTGTTCTGCGCTCCGGTGGACTGACGAAATAATCCTTCTTCGACGGCGTATGACCGTAATTACAATCTTGGTTCTGGTCGACGCAGGCTCTACAAGGTTGCACTCCGCTGCATTTCCTTTTCAGCTTTGCACATCTTTCACAAGCGTTCTTTCGTCTCCCCCGCTTCTTCTGGTCCAGGATTGGAGGCGGTAAGCCTGCTCCGAGGCGCATGTCGCAGGTTCTCCAATGTCGAAGGAGTGCATCTCTGATGACTATTGCTTAGCCATTAAACCCCAAAAGTAACAATCAGGTATAGACTGACCGACGGTTGAAACCACGCATGCAGTATTGGCATTGATAAGACCTTTCATCTGTGTCTGGATCCTTGTTGCCTTAGCATGCACATCCTACAAGGCGTTCACGACTAACTCACGGGACAGGTAATGTCGACTAAGGTGGTCTGGATGCAACAGTTAGTAAGCTTTGCATCCAGTCAAAGGTCCAGGTCTTAAATGGCTCACCGGACTTTGCAAACTCAGCAAAGCAGATACGACAGCAATGTTGCGGCTGCTTATCTGCCATGGCGTTGACCTAGGCCAAGAAATTGGGCAGGGAAGTTAGGCGGCAGTTCAAATTGGAGCAAGTCAGGGATACCTCAATCGATAGCGGAGAGATGAGCCTGAATCGACAAGATGACCTAGTTATTCCGTCTTCGTTGCAAGAAGAAAGCATGCTCCGCAGATTACGAGCACGTGGAGTCGGGAAATCTGCCACCCCCGCGAGTGAGATCGGCATCCCGCCTCATCCCCACGATCTAGTCTAGATCCAGATGGTGAGACCCCGCAAAAGCACAGCCATTCGGTTTCTAGAGAGAGGCACTTCGGCATTTGTTCGCGGCATCCGGGATTTGGACTCAACATATCTCAGCAGTTATTTTTCGTATGCCTAGCCTTCCACTTGAAACTGTATCTGACCTAAGCCAGGGACAATTTCCTCAACCACATTCAGTCGCGACGTAACCAAGTTTTCTCCGACCCAATAGCCTCGAACTCATGGGAGACGCAGCAGTTGACGAGCCTTACCATCGGGTAGCTACCGTGGTTGTAAGCCGAATCGCAAGCCGAATGATGTTCGTTTTCCCAATCGCTAACATATTGTAAAGCGCTCAGATCATGGGTTCCAGTTCAAGATCAACTCTGTTCCCATCCCCAAGCTTCAGCCATGGGAAGTGCTCGTCAAACTCTCTGCTACTGGCGTCTGCGGCACTGATATGGCCCTTGCAGGTGGCTACCTCGGTCCCTGCCGCGAGGTTCTTGGCCATGAGGGCGTGGGACACGTGGTTCTAGTTGGTTCTGGTGTAGATCCCAGTTCTGTCAAGATTGGTGACAGAGTTGGCATCGCTTGGGTCAGAGATGTCTGCGGCCGATGCAATTGTTGTCGAGAGCCTGGCGGCGAAGTTCGTTGTCTAGAGCAGCAGAATTCTGGACGAAAATGGGATGGAACATTTGCAGAACACTGCATTGTACCAAGTCGTTATGTGCTCACGATTCCGGAGTCGGATGAGCTCCCAGATGAACTGGTTGCACCGACATTGTGTGGCGGCGTCACTGCATATAAAGCCCTCAAGGCTTGTGGAGCGACACCGGGAGAATGGGTTGCTATAGTCGGAGCTGGCGGTGGTGTCGGGGGTCTGGGGATTCAGTATGCGAAGGCCATGGGATTCCGCGTTGCTGCTGTTGATATCGGGCCCGCAAAAGATTCCTGTATCAAGATGGGAGCTGATGCATACTTTGACGGGGCATCGCCTGCTACACCAGCGGGTTTGAGGCAGCTTACCCCCAATGGAGCTGGAGCCAAGGCCGTTATTGTTACCGCAGGATCAGGCCGAGCTTATCAAAACGCTCTTGATCTAGTTGCAGTGTTTGGTACCATGGTCTGCGTTGGTATTCCTCCACCAGATCAAGCGATGAGTCTGCATCCGCTGACTCTCATTGACCGTGGCATTAACGTTTTGGGAACGTTGGTAGGAACACGAACTGAAACACTGGAAGCTCTTGAGTTCGTGAGGAGAGGCGTGGTCAAGCCAATTGTCGAGTCATTAAACTTCGATGAGCTAGACAATCTGGTTGATCGGTTCTCCAAGGTATGTAACCCCTGTCCATGTCATAGTTCCCGGTTGACTAATGTTTCTAGACCTCGGGAAAGCTGGTTATTCAATTCCAATCGTAGTGCTCTATCTTGGTTCTTTTGCAGCTTTGCAGTTATGAGATAAGTGTTTTTAGAGAATACCATAGATAGTGCAATATGAATCAATTTCATTCAGGCTAAATGTTTCTATATATATCCTTTAACTGCAGCTCTTGTGTTAAGAATTTTCATAATCCTGTAATGATCTGATATGCCCCTGGTCGAAGCAACTGAAGTCAATCGAGTTTTAGATGCCACTAAATCCTCCATAGATCATTGGACACGTTGCGAGCATCGTTTCTCGAAGGATAACATGCACCTTGAGCCGATCTTTGCCTCTTCATGCCAAAAAGGAGGTTCAATGTGCAGTATCAGAACGGGGCATATGCACATGTCGGACAATTCCCCACCTCCACCTCAAGTTTGTGTTACCCTGCATCGGCTGAACGGGAAAATACCCACCACTATCCAGCAAAGCACCAAGGCTTGTGAATGTCAAATGCGTGGTTGGTTAATATGGCAACTTCTATTTAAACCCATTGAGAGTAGCAATGATTTGCTCTTCAACTTGGCTATGACCCTGTTGTGTGATTTACCATCACCATCACAATGACTTCTGTCGCTCCCCTTATTCTGCCTCCCGGCATTGCATTATCTGTTTTCAATCAATTCATATTGGAAGCTACGGAACTCTCAACTGCTGACAATGTTGTCGTTATCTCCAAGCTCGACCAGCTGGACAAGCAGGACTATCGCGACCCTAGCAAGATGCACGACATGTTTGACATAACCTCGAAGCAGCATTTTGTCTCCTCAGCTGTCATCGCTCCCCGTGATGTGGCTGAGGTTCAAGCCATTGTCAAGCTATGCAACAAGTTTGAGATTCCCCTTTGGCCATTCTCTATTGGCCGGAATGTCGGGTACGGAGGTGCTGCCCCCCGTGTTCCAGGGTCTATTGGCCTTGATCTCGGCAAACATATGAATAAGATCTTGAAGGTTGACGTTGATGGTGCATATGCTTTGGTCGAACCTGGAGTCACATATGCAGATCTTCATCAATACTTGGTGGATAATGACCTTCGTGATAAATTATGGATTGATGTCCCTGATCTTGGCGGCGGCTCAGTACTTGGAAACACTACAGAGAGAGGAGTAGGTTACACTCCATATGGTAAGTCATCTTGTTCATGATACCAACGCATACTTCAATATTGACATCCTCAAGGTGATCACTTTATGATGCACTGTGGTATGGAAGGTAAGAAACCTGACACAGCTATCTGGGACTCTTGACTAACTCTCCAAAAGTTGTACTTCCCGACGGTACACTACTCCGTACGGGAATGGGTGCTCTACCAAACCCAGATGCCGATCCAAATGCCCCACCGCACGAGCAAGAGCCAAACTCAGCGTGGCAGCTTTTCAATTATGGTTTTGGTCCCTATAACGATGGGATTTTCACTCAATCGTCTCTTGGTATTGTCGTCAAGATGGGCATATGGCTCATGGTGAACCCCGGAGGATACCAGTCATACTTGATCACAATTCCGAAGGACGAAGATCTTCACCAGGCCATTGAGATTATTCGACCGCTTCGAACATCGATGGTGCTGCAGAATGTCCCAACTGTTAGACATGTGCTTCTGGATGCAGCTGTTATGGTAATAAATGACTCGATCACTAACTCTGAGCGAAGCTAACCATTGCTGTAGGGGCCTCGAGTTAAGTATACGTCTTCGAAAAATCCACTCAACGACAAGGAACTCGACGAGATTGCAAATAAACTCAACCTAGGGCGCTGGAACTTTTACGGAGCACTTTACGGCCCTGAGCCTATCCGGAAGGTTATGTGGCAGGTTGTCAAGGGTGCCTTCTCCGCCATTCCCGGGGCCAAGTTCTACTTCCCGGAGGATATGCCTGACAATGTTGTCTTGCAAACTCGAAATCTTACGTTGCAGGGAATACCTACGATGACGGAGCTGGAATGGGTGTAAGTTTGGCATCTCAATTGATCACCTTGTCAAGATACTAATCATATTTTGGCAGTAATTGGTTGCCCAATGGAGCGCACCTGTTCTTCTCCCCCATCGCTAAAGTCACAGGTGATGACGCGGTCGCCCAATATTCCCTAACCCGCAAACGCTGCGAAGAAGCCGGTTTCGACTTTATTGGAACCTTCGTCGTCGGAATGCGGGAGATGCATCACATCGTGTGTCTAGTCTTTGATCGTCTTGATCCAGAGTCTTGCCGTCGAGCTCACGCCCTCATCATTCAGTTGATCGATGACGCTGCGAAGAAGGGCTGGGGAGAGTATCGCACTCATTTGGCCTTGATGGATCAAATTGCGCAGACTTACAACTTTAATAATAATGCGCAAATGCACCTCAATACTACGATCAAGAATGCACTGGATCCAAAGGGAATTTTGGCGCCTGGAAAGAATGGCATCTGGCCGAAGGGTTATAGCGTAAAGGACTTTGCTGTAAACCCACAGCGGTCTACAAAACTATAGCTTAGCATGTCTCCTTATTAGCTACTATACTATCACTAAATATTTATAACTGGCGCTAAAACGAGGTTTACCACTACACACCTTGTGTCGTCATGACTTTCACCGACTGCAATGGAGGGATGCCTCCAAGAGCTGAAATATCAAGTAAGCCAAGCGATTCTCCGAGGAGCAAACAGATAGAGAAGAAGCATTAAAGGTGGGAGCGTGATGTGCTACGTCTTAGACCATTCAATAAAATCAAATTCAACAACTATTCAAAAACTACTGTAGCGCCGTTTGCTTCAGCCCTTGTATAGCTAACACCATGTACTTTGAATCCCTCCGCGTTGAGAAGAGTGATGATACCACCATTGTTAGAGAGCGGGACACTAGTCTCAATAGTCTTAGTGTCAGAAGGGCCAATGCGGGTGCCCGAGGGTAGGGTCTGAGTCTCTCCAGTCTTGATACGAATCTTCCACCCAGTGAGATCAATCTCATCCTTAGTTCTGTTCTTGAGGCTGATCGTCCCTGGGGCCGTGCCCGGCTGCTGGTCTGGACCAGGTGGGTTGACGAGAGCCTGGGCAATGAAAACAGGTGAATCTGCAATGTCGTCTTTGCCCTTGTCGTCATCCGACCGCTCGGGAGCAAGAAAATTGGCCCAAGTCATGAAATCCTGGTCGGGCAGTGGGTAGCCAGCGCGTTTGGGGCCATCTTCAGTATGCACAGCCTGAGAGGCAAAGCCAATAAATACAGCCTCCCAATGATCTTCAAATTGAAAAACTAGAGCACCGTCCTGGAAAACTCCATTGTCTTTGAGCCAGCGCCCGGAATTCCCCTGGTTCATGTGGACGTTGTGTATACCCTTGCCGTCATTGAACTCTGAGCCGTAGATATAGACTGTAGCTTCAGTTGAGATGGCCCTATCGATGATAGGCTTCAACTGATCGAGGATGTCATTGTCTGCCCCGTCAACATCGTGAGGGAGGATACGGCCACTGGCGCGGCTGAAGAGATTGCTACGGATATAGTCCAGTGCAAGGCCACCAAGTTTCTGCTCCGATGTACCTTGAAGGGGGCGGAAGCCGTTCCTCAGTTCAGCCAGCTTGGTGGTGACATCATGGGTAAAGTTTGAAACTGTCCAGTAGGCAAGGCGGGATTCTTTCTTATTTCCTGACTTGATGTTGATGGCAGCTCGGCCTTTTGCGCCTTGACCATCGTCAAAGTAGAGCGAGAGATGAGGTGTATGCGGATCCTCGGACCTGTCTTCAAAAGTGTAGCTAACAGGCTTCGCGCGCCAGACACCGTAGTCTGTGACCATTGTAAAGGTAAAATAAGAAGGAACAAGAAGAAGAAGAAGAAGAGGCAGGAAAGGTTGGACGTTGTGAAGGGGGTTGTCTGTGAGGACTCCTATCAATTATCTAGAGAACCGAAATGTAATATATAGTACAAAAGAGGGTGCGATTGCCTCAAATACACAAATATGCCTTGGAAATGATGGCGGCAGCGCGAACGGCTGAACTGCTCTGCATTCCAGTCAGTCAGCCAGCCACAAACCTCCCTGCTGCGGAAAATGTGATATCCAAGGGCATACATGGTGTGTGGTTTGCTTATCTGGGAAAGCCTGTGTCTCACGCCAGTTACCATCTTGCTCAAGGTATTTTTATACAGAAGAATGGTAATTGCACCGGCCTCATACTAGGTGGTGACTGTAATATCTTTTTTACAAGACTGATATTCATGGTGAAGAGCCAAACAGACTTAAAGACTAGATGATTGTAGAGTGAAGGATAGTGCCTGTTGGGTTGTTTGTTATAGGATAAATAACTAACAAGACCTTTCCATGACTTTCGTCTTTCCGAGACCCTCCCGACTCTGAACGAGCTCCGTATCGTAACGGAGCTCCTGCTATACAGTTGAAGGGACTGTGCTACACTGTCCTTTCTCAAGGCTCTAATTGGCAATGCCAAGGAGCAGCTGAAAGAATACAAAGCGCCCCTCTGCGCCACAGTTTTAAACATAAGACATTTATGCTTAGCTCTTAGTCTCTACCTTACATCAATTAAGCTTACTATCACATTCCTCCCTGTAAGCATGCGAGGGTCTCTGTAGCTTGATCTAGATTCTGTTCTAGCAGGCACACATTGTCTTATTCGTATTCTACAGCAGTCGGTGAAGGGCGAGAATACAGGAGTGCCAATTGCATACCATAGAACGCGACTTGATAGATAAATAGACCACCAGGCTAGTAGCGGAGATTGTAGTGACTAGGCAAGCCTGGTTCACCTGCCTATATCACCAAAAGCCCTTGGCTGGAAATACTACGAAGCATGGAAAGACCGGTCACGTGGCCGGGTCCGTTGGAATCTCCCCGCCGCAAGCTCAATTGTCCCATCATCGGGGACAATGCAATTATCATGGGCCAAGCACCGGCAGAACCTACCGAGATGAGTAGTTTGGATTGTTAGATTTTGTGATGGCGATACTGTTTGCCAAACCATCGGTAAATAAAAAGCGATCAAGCGTTCCAGAAATAGAACCTCAAAACATCGTCTGCTGAGCTTTGCAACGTGTCTTGGCAAATACGAAAAATGGATCCAATAGAGCAACAATTCAGGACCAGCTTAGCAAAAGCTTTACCCAACCTATCGACCGCCACACAAGCCGTACACGCAGATGATGTCCTCAACAATGTCGACGACGTCGCACCGCCAATTCACGTTGCCGCAACTTTCCGTTATCCCCGAGCTCCGGACCGCATGCGAGAACATCACGAGAGACCTTCGTATCCGGTTCTAGATGTCGGGGAGCACTGCTATTCAAGACAATCCACGCCGGGATTGTCGCGCCTTGAAACCGTCTTGTCTTCCATTCTAGGCCAACCCTGCATTGCCTACTCATCTGGTCTTGCAGCATTTCATGCTTTGCTGATCATGCTGGGGCCCAAAAAAGTTTCTATCGGCGCGGGATATCACGGATGCCATGGGACTCTAGAGCTCTATGCCCGTTCGTCTGGCACGGAGGTGCTCTCACTAGACTGTGCCGTTGACCAGCTAGGTCCCGGCGACTTGATACATCTCGAGACACCTGTTAATCCGACAGGAAAGGCATTTGACATTCAGCATTATGCAGACCGCGCCCATTCCAGAGGTGCTTTTCTCAGCGTAGACTCGACATTTGCGCCTCCTCCACTCCAAGACGCGTTCATCCACGGTGCAGATATCGTCATGCACTCCGGAACAAAATACATCGGAGGCCATTCCGACTTTCTATGTGGTATTCTGGCAATTCGGAGTGGAAGCCCTGGCAACGAATGGCTACAGAAACTCCATCGGGACCGACTTTACCTTGGATCCGTCATGGCAGGTTTTGACAGTTGGCTTGCAACTCGGAGCATCCGCACTCTGGAGATGAGAGTCCTCAAGCAAAGCCAGTCGGCGGAGGCTATCGTCAGCGCATTAAGGCTTGGCTTAGGAGGAACGTCTCGACAGTCATCATCGAGAGGTCTCAGTGAAAAGGAGGTTGGCGTCATCCAGACAACGGTCAAAGAGATTCACCACGCCAGTTTGCAAGACGAAGCTAATACGGAGGGAAGTTGGCTACGAAAACAAATGCCCCGAGGATATGGACCAGTGTTCTCTCTAACGCTTCACAAGGTGGAATACGCCCGGAATCTTCCGTCCAAGTTGATCCTCTTCCATCATGCAACCAGCCTCGGCGGTGTAGAAAGTTTGATCGAGTGGAGGACAATGACGGACTCGACGGTGACAAAGGATTTTTTGAGAATCAGTATTGGCGTGGAGGATCCAGAGGATCTCTTGGCGGATCTACTGCGAGGTTTGGAAGCTGTAGTGGCTGAGGCCACTTGAGACCGAGGTACTGGTAAAGAACTGAACTCCGGTTAATTATCATCTTGCCCCCTGGTGCCGTAATGAGAGATCAGGCTAGCTTTAATCCAAATTATCCAGCGTATAGAGACTACAGATTTCCTACTTCCCATGTTCCAAAAAAAGGACCACCCGAATCTTGGAATTGAAAGAACGGATCATACGCCATATCTAAAGACATAGGCAAAGAAGCAAGGGGGGTATGTTCCGTGGAACCTCCACAAACTTCGGGAATAGAAGAAGATTGAGCCAGGAGATTTGCTTGGGGCTCCCGGGTTCCCTGACCAGATCTCGTTCTTCGCCTTCCTGGTTGTGGCGGCAAAGCCTGTCCATTCCCCAAACTCACTTCAACAGTTGGGCTGTGAAAATTGTCTATCTCAACGATGTCTTCCCCATCATCCGTGTTGTCGTCTGGAAAAAGAGAGCTTCCATCGAAAAGACTTCTTGTCTGGGGAGAACTCGTCGTACCTCTGTAAGCACCAGAGTTATAAAGAAGTATATCCCACATTAAACGCGTGTTGATCGAAATGGTCCTCGGTGGTGGGGCGTTTTGGTCCTTTTCTTGCTCATCATCTGTTTCGAAAGCCGCCCGAATCAAAGACTGAAGTCTTTCGTGCTATGAAAGATCAATGTTCCGTTCTTGTAAAAGACAGATGTATCATGGTCCTACTTACCAACCATCTACATGAAGGCCACAGCGAAGCCAGTTCAGCTAAAAATGCAACACATTTAGTCAGCCTATCCAGCGCCGCCTCTCTCGTAGTCTTGTCAGCCGCCCGACAAAAGTAGATGTGAATCGTCGCCGCTATGGCCGCACAGTGACCAATGAATGGATCCGAGACGCTGTATTCTTTATGGACGACCATCTCGATGAGCCGCGCAACCCATGTGCTGTGGATAAAAGCAAGCTCAGAAGATGTTTTCCAGAATGTGTTGGGAACCCCCAATTGAGCTGACTGTTGTGGCCGTGATGAATACAGAAACGGATGGTTTAGCATGTTATGTATAGTGTGGTATGCGAATTGCTGGTATACCCACGGGCTCCAGTATCCTCGATTCTTCTGAAGATGTCGGCTCGCTTGCTCAGTAAATCGCGCACTATCGAATCGGTGGCGGTCTGGGAACTTGGTCTCCGAGTCCATGAGATAGGCGTTGATGACGGCGTATCCAGACTCGATAGACCAAGGAGGCGGTGCGTTGTTGGTCTGCTGAGCCCATTGCTTTACGTATGTGCGGACTTCTCCCCACAGTGTAGATGTCTGAATCATGTAGGCCCATGTTCCACTCTTCTTATCAGCACTCGTTGTTTCGTCTTGACCTGATATGTCTTCGTGTGGAATGGCTGGGGGCATTTCATTCAAGCTCTTCCGCGGGTCTGTATATGTAGCAATGTATTGCGGTCTGCTTATATCTTGCAAGATGTCCGTGCTTAAAGATTGGTGCCCGTACATCTGCTGTAGCAAGTGTAGGCTCCAGAACACTCTTCTTCGGGTTTCTGCGCGCGAGCCAAAGTCATCAAGGGCGCAGGTCTCAACATCGAGATTGGAACATTTCGTAAGCGTAAGTGCCATGCCCACGTGCAGATATGCCAGGGTTGCCATGTTGGCTGCATCTTGTTCAGCAAATACCCGATCAGCTGGGATAAGATGGAGACCTACCTTGTATATTGGCCAGTGTCAGCATGCAGAGGTTCTGGACTGTAGTCATGGTCACTTTGCCCTCGCCCACCTGCTGCATGATCCCCTCTCTTGCAGCCTGTGCATAGCCTTGACCCAATTCGTGCACGCGACTTTGAAAGAAAGGATGCTTCGAGTGACAGGAAGCAAGGGCCAGTAAGGTTAAGATTGTCTCCTCACTACAATCCTGGACCGAGGAAAAGTCTTCCCGGTTGAAGAGCCATAAAGGTTGCTTGTGGCAATATTGGAAATACGCATCGATGACATCTTCCAGAACATCCCTCGGCGGTAATATGCTGTTCCGGCCAGTAAGCCAACAAGATGATTCAGCGGGCATATCTCCGAACCTACTTGGCCGTTAGGGAGCTGTCCATCTCGATGCTAGGTGATAGTGGTAACTGCCAGTCTTGAGGTTGGCCCGAGTTCGCTGATATTCTTGTGGTAAACGACTCCATGTCACTGTTCGGCCTATTGAATTGAAGTTTAACATCATCAGCCACACGAACCTACAGAGCAAAGATGAGAATTGTTGATCGTACTCTTGCCTTTCCATCATGCGAATCTTTGCTTCGAGCTGGGCCAGCCGTCTCTCCTAAACAGCACTCTTCGTGAGTAATATGACTTAATTATGCCCGGATGATTCCAAGTAAGCATACTGTGTCTGTTGCATTGCTCCCATTTTGAGAACCTGGAGCCAGAGAGTTTCCTCGGATCTCTGGATATGTGCATGTTTTTGAAAGACGAGTACAGCTCGAACAAGCTGGTCTCTCACCCGGACACCGAGTCTTCTTTCTCCTGGCCATGTTTGGTGAGCATTGCACCACCTGCTATTGCCAAGGCAGCGAGCCGTTGGCTACAGGAGGACTCACCGACAGTTCTCGCACGCCTGGTGCAGACGCTTATGTGATCGACCGCCGTACATGGCGTGTATTTGCTCAATTGCAAGATCAAAGATTGTGATAAAAGAGGGGTATTGTCCAGGTATCAAGCTGGGTAATACTTTTATACACGGTCTTATCAAATGCGGGGATGCACATTTGAGCCCAGACCTAACTTTGTTGGGTGCGGGCCGACGGTGAGAACACGCCGCTAGCGTGATGGGTGCCTTTCTTGACTTCTATTCCTTCAATATACCGTCGACGCCATAATAAAAGCAGCAGTCTAACACTTCCAGATATTTACACCCCTCATCCCTCTTATAGTGATTCCTTCAAATTGTGGACCGAAGTATTTCCACTGATGTAGTAATAAATAACCAACAGTAACACTAGATCCAGGACTAGCCCACGTACGTTCTCCTTCTCATGACTTTTTATAACACAGTCACTGGTCGGATAAGCGACGCAAAGTAGGACATATTCTTCCTCCAGCTGACAATCATCTAGATAGATCTGATCGCTTTGATCGACTGTTCCCGAGATGAGCTTGCCGGTACAAGAAGAGCAAGCGCCTGCGCGGCAAGAATAAAGCAAGTCAAAGCCCTTGTCCTCAGCTCCGTCGAGGATGTACTGATAGATAGGGCAACTGAAGGTGTACTCTTTTTCGTCCGTGGTCTTAATGGTGAATTGGTACAATGTCATGGTGGGGTGGCGGTGGGGCTTTTGGTACAAAATTGACATGGCCAAGATGTGTATGAGGATTGGGCACAGTAAATTGGTGTGACGCGGTTTGCTGGTTGTGACAGAATAAAGGATAAAAGGTAAAAAATTATATACCACTTCAGCTGACGTATCGTTCGTATCTTAAACGACCATGGCATTCAGTGTAGTTCTTTTAATGTATTGCAAGATGAGGCTGTTCGCCAGGGCATCAAGGAATATGCCGACTGGCCTACGTTCCCCCAGTTATGGATCAATAGTGAGTTAATTGGCGGGCTGGATATTGTAAGTGCTACTTAACCTGACAACGTATGCGATGTTGATGATGGTGATGGATAGATAAAGGAAGAGTTTGCCGCCAATCCAGAGTTTTTAAGCGCATACAGAGTACCAGAAGTGAAGGAGGATGCTGCGTACGAGATGGCTTAATAGATACAGGTGTGTTTAATTATTTATCCTATAAGTCAAATAGTCGTTGGCATAGTGAAACGCCACTGGCGACATATTGAATAGATTATGTTTTCATTGATGTTGTTCTTATTACTGTTACTCCAGTGTTATTTGCAGCAAAGACTTGAGAGCTTAAATCAGCATACAGAACTTAATTGGCTCAACCTTTAATCCCCAACCAACCCTCGACAACTTAAGAAAAGAGCCGGCCTTGACCAGCCCAGTATACCAATCTCTAAGTTTACCACTCCATATCAGCATTATCAGCCTTGCAAGCCAGTCCATCACAAAACTCATCATCTCCCTTTGTGACCTCAGAATTCGCCACATGCCGACGAGCCGGCCAAATTTCCGCCTTCGAATCTTGCTCCTTTCTACGATGATCAGTCAGGATCTGCCTGACTGTGCTTTGGAAGAAGATCGGTGCACTCTCCAAGTCCGGATGCAGCTCCCCATTAGTGAAAACACCTGCTTCCAGATTCTTCTGCACTGCATCACATAAATACTTATCCTCCCCGAGAACTCTCTTAAAGAAGGAGTTAGTCCTCTCGAATTCTTCGTCAGTGGCGTCTTTATGGCGATAGACTTCGTACTCCATCGAACAGGTTCCGACTGATGTTGGTACACATCGCATCATGTAAAAGAAATGCGGCCTACGCAAGAAATAGAACATCAGGTCTGTCATTCATGAAACGTACAAAAGAACAGAACTTACGAAACAGTCATGCAGGCGTTGGGGAAATAGTAGGTGCTGCTGATTTTGATGTCGTCTTGTTCAGTTCCCTTCTTTGGTCGCGAGAAGTGCTGAATGTATCCTGGCTTTGAGACGGTGTAGTAGAAGCTCAAGTCTGTAATGGCTTTGACATCTGGATGTGCAACCTGGCAATGATAACATTCGTTGTAATTATCAGCAAGGGTTTTCCAGTTGTAATTACCCTGCATGCCCCAGACGTGATCAAATTGATATTCAGAGAAGTCAAAGTGTTTAAACCGTTCCTGTGAGTCAACTCCTTCGAAGTCGTCCGTCCATTTCACTTCGGGTTCCGGGGATGCATCCAAGTTGACCCAGACGAATCCGATAGCATCGATATGCACATGGACAGGAAAGAGGCTATGGTTCTCTTTGTTGAATGTTGAGACGGTGTCGAAGCGCGGTGCCTTTGCAAGCTTTCCGTTTATACCATATGACCAGCCGTGATATTTGCAAGAGAAGATCTTGGCGTTTCCCGCCTCCTCTGTAACAATTGGGAAAGCTCGGTGCCTGCAGATGTTGTGAAAGCCATTGATTGTCTCTCCATCCTTGTCCAGGCACAGCACAAACGCATAACCAGCCTCTTCAAAGCGGAGAAAGTCTCCAGGCTTGGTGAAGCGTAACTTATGCGTAGCGAGAAGCCATCGCTTGGAGAAAATAGCGCGTCGCTCAAGCTGGTACATTTCATCCTGCCTGTACCATGACGCAGGGAGGGCTCGCGGTTCTTGGACATCTGGCATGCTGGATAGAATTGCATTTCCATTTACCCTGGTCATGGCCAGGACCGAACCGAGTTTTGAGAACATGGTGTTATCGTGAGATTGTTAGAACTTGGAAAAGCTTGAGAGTCTGAAGTAGTCGAGTCTGCTTATAGCAAAGAAAATAAATAAGCCAAATGTAATTGCAAATCATACAGGAAGCTTTGGTGGTTCTCTTAACTTATCCAACCATCCCTCAACCATCTTCCCATCGTTTACGAACAGAAGGCAGCACTCACAGCCTGAGAGTTGAGACGGTCCGACCTCCCCGAGAGCTTCCATACCCTCCTATTGTCCCTATCGTGTACCAGCATTGTTCTGCCACATATGAGATCTTTGTCACAATACCATTTCATTGATTGGTCGGGAACAGTAAAAGGCAACTCCGTCATGACAGTCGCATGACCATTGCCTTGTTCGGGCATCCGATAGTCTCCCCGCCCCGCCCGGTCCCGCCCGCTTCCAGACCCAAGGTCCCCGAC
>JAAVUB010000861.1:0-19901 GCA_014898885.1 Fusarium lyarnte (nom. inval.)
GTAGCTTCTTCCGCTACTCTCACTCTTGGTCAACATGTCGAGTAATCGCAACTATGATTTCCTGGTACGATATCCAAATCCAATCCAACCCAATCTACTACCGTTCCTCACCCCCACCGCCCGCCAATCCGCCCCCTGCGTCCCTTGGATTCACGTCGTCTCGAGCCAACCCCGACGAACATGAATATGCCAAATCGCATCGCGCTGTGGTCGCTATTATTCACTGCATGCGACCGCTTTGTGACAACTCTCGCTGACCCTCCTCGTCATGTAGATTAAGCTGCTCCTGATAGGCGACTCCGGCGTCGGCAAGTCGTGCTGTCTGCTGCGATTCAGCGAAGACTCCTTCACCCCTTCATTCATCACCACTATCGGCATCGACTTCAAGATCAGGACTATTGAGCTCGATGGAAAGCGCGTCAAGCTGCAGATTTGGGATACCGCCGGCCAGGAGCGTTTCCGCACCATCACCACCGCCTATTATCGTGGTGCCATGGGAATCCTCCTTGTCTACGACGTCACCGACGAGCGCTCATTCAACAGTACGTCTTACTACTCCTCACGATAAAGCTCGACATACACATCTCACGATATGTTGTTGTGTTGCCCCTCTCCTACCCGATAGCCAAATAGTCGCCCACCGCCCTTGGCCCAACAAAGCAATGCGCTATCGAGCCACATATACCAACAGCAACTAACTAACTCTTTGATAGACATCCGAACTTGGTTCCAAAACGTCGAGCAACACGCCACCGAGGGTGTCAACAAGATTCTAATTGGCAACAAGTGCGATTGGGAGGAGAAGCGAGTTGTTTCCACCGAGCAAGGCCAAGCCCTCGCCGACGAGCTGGGCATTCCCTTCCTCGAGGTCTCCGCCAAGAGCAACATCAACATCGACAAGGCCTTCTACAGCCTAGCTGCAGACATTAAGAAGCGACTTATCGACAACTCCAAGAACGACCAACCCTCAGCGAGCGGTGTCAACGTCGGCGATAAGAGCGAAGGCGGCGGCAGCAAGTGCTGCTAAACCGAATACCCTGAGGAGTCCGTTTATCTGTCATTCTCCGTTTGCCGTCGTTTCTATTTTTATTTTTTTCAAGCTTATTACTTTGTAAACTCGAGGGAGGTGAGCACGCTGTGTACGGATCAGCGTGAGATGAGAGAATTGGAGAGTTCATCATTGAGAGAATGGGAAGAGAACCTGTGCTCTTCTCTTGGAGCATGGGGAATGGATGAAGGGAAATGAAGAAAGGAAGGAAAGGAGCCGAGAGAGGAATGGATGACTGTTAGTTTGAGCTGGGCGGCAAATCTCAGTCGCGTTCAAAAGGATGAGTGACGACATTGCGAGAGGTCTTGGTCATGTCTTGTTGTTCCCCCGATCGACCTTCCACCCCATCTTAGAGAGCAAATCCGGTCTGGAGTTTCGGTTTTTGATCTGGGTCTAATATACATTGCTTTCGTTATGTGCATGAGTGGTCGTTGCTGAAGTCTTTGACTCTTCAAATCTACTCGTTATGTTATGATATAATACAATCGCTATGCCTCAATGAATGATGCTTTTACACGGTTACGCTGAATAACCTCATCTCCTCCGTCATATTCAAGAATGCGCTGATTCCAACTCCGAATGAATCGCCAGGCAATTTCAGGAGTCGCGCAGGTAAGGACAAACCGTGAATCGAGCTTGTGTCGAAACTCGGGGCTGGTGCGAAACAGAGGTACTCGGCCAGTGATAAACCCCTCCTCAAAGTCCATAGTCTCCCTGAGACTGAACACATCTATTTGCCAATTGTGTCCACTTTCTATACCATCCTGCTTTATGATCGCCTTGAGCTCCGACGCCGAGAAACTCGCCTGAGGTAGCTCAAGCAGCACATGGCTAGGATTCCTTTTGAAGGACGATCTTTTAACGATTCGGTCCATGACTTTCTGCCATGGCATCTTTCTGGCCCGTTTGGCCTTCATCTTAGGATTGGATGGGTACGACCCCGGGAGGAGTGTGAAGCGCTCGACCTCAACTGCGGGATTTGTTTTTTTATTGATGAGAAGGGGGTCAACTTTGGTGGCCCAGAGATCCGTCTGGTCTTTCATTTTTGCTTGGGCGAGGCGGAGGAGCCGTTCGACTCTGTCGCGGTAGATTTTGGCGCCGGCGCTGGAGGGGAAGGTTATGTAGTATGTGCCTAGAGGATCCATCGTCCAGGGATCGCGTTCTTGATGGACTGGTGTTTTTGTGAGCTCAATAGTTAATGATGGCACGGAGGATCTGAAGTACCATTAGTGATGAAGTTGTCCCAGCCAGAGAGGGTGCCTGGCGCAAGACGATGGAAGTCAGCAGCGCGAAGCGATGTTGGCAGACCCTCAATGATAAGCATGTATCGGGAATCGTAGTCCTGAGTCATTGCACCCCTCAGCGAAGTGACAGACACTGGCTTCGACTTCACACCGGCATCACGCCAAGAAGACTCGATCTTCTCTTGTAGAGTTCGCCAGCTCTTGTCGTTTTCGGCGAACTTGGAGAATCTAGCGCTTGGAGAAGAAAGATATCTTTTCTGGGCGGCGAAGAGAGCCCTGGCACTGGGAAGCCATTGTTGGCGGATCATCCGGGCGGTGGATTGTGAGGAAACATGGGATTTGAGGTTGGTGGAAGTGGAAGTTTGAGGGCATCTTGGAGTAGAGTACGATTGAGCGAGGGTGTTTTGCGGGACTCGGCCGAGTTCCGATTTGATTTGGTTTAGCGGGGCTCTTCCCTATGACACTCATAAGAAGTGTTAACAAGGTAGGTTCAGAGACTCATGATGATAATATTCTTAAGCTTAGAGGCTTAGAGGGTAATTATCTTCAAAGGCAGTGTAGAATTATAAGTATTACCAATCATACTCTTTCGTCTTTTTTGGTGAACTCTTTGACAGATTCACCTCAAATCACTTACACCTACACTGGCCGCTGTCTCAGAGCCAAGGCGCCACATGAGTCTTTCAAGGACTGACTGATTGGCGTGAAATATACTGACGAAGATGGAAGAAAAGCATGTTATCTATGGCTTGCAGATTTGTGACTCAGAGGGCTAATTAAGCATTTATATTCTGTCTACGCACTTAGGTAGAGAGTTACGATGACACTGTCCCCCCCGTTTTACTGTGTGTATAAGTCTGTGGATGCTGGGCAGGCGAATACAGTGACTTATCAAACAGAACTGATAGTAATCTGATTCGGGGACCTTGAAAGATGCCTAAAGTATAACTAAGAGATGGTTTTTAAATGTGTCACTTTGATATACGTCGTTAAGAGTGGAGACTGATTAATATATCTGCTCCTGCTCTATAAATTGGGCCCTTCAGCTTAGGTTGGAAAGAGCCTTCAGTCGCACTTGCAGATTTGCGAGTGGGAGTGGAGAGTATTTTCTTGCGCACTAACACAGCAGTCGCAGCCCAAGTCACATCCTTCCTTCATCAACCACATTCAGAAGCAGTACCTCTAAGGCGGTTGCTTTGTCATCCTTCTTGTTTTAATCTCATCACATCACATCAGAGTCTTCTTCTATTTTCCTTGTCATGCTTGCGAAAAGTGTCGACGCAAAGGTTAGGCCTTTGGCCAATACAAGCCTCGAAAAGTCAAGTCTTCTCGGTGCCGCTCGCATCTATGTCAGCAAAGATACTCTTCTCTCTTTAAACGGAAACTTAGAAAACGGAAAGCACTGCGTTGTCACACGGTTGGAATCTGCCGCCAACAAGGAAGATGTTCCCCAAGAAGACCTGCAGCGAGAAGCCTCGCTATGGATCCTCCCAGAGAAGAACCTCAGCCCAAACGTCGTTATGATGACTAGGGCATTCCAAGAGGCTACAGGTTTCAGAATCGGTGATGCTGTTCGGATCACAATTGCAGGCACAACACCAGAGGCAGAAGAAGTGGTTGTCCAGGATGTCACTGAAAGAACAGACAAGACAGCCGCCGAATTCGACAGGATGGTCAGATTAGACACAGACGCAAAATATCCCTTCTCTTGGGAAAATTCACTTGCATCTGCCTTTGGTAAGCCTAACCCTCCCTATGTAATTCATTATTCAAAATGCTAACCCTTATTTCCCAAGATCGTGCTGATCTTATCTTCCCTGGAATGGTTGTGGAAGCAATACACACTTGTAAGGCACGCCGAAACTTCGAGGTCGTTTCCATAAACTCGCAGACCAATAGTGTTGCAAAGTTCAACCATAAATCAACGACCGTAATCATCACTGATGCCAATTCTACCAATACTGACTCAAACGCCCAAAACCGTGGTGATTTGGTCGTAACTGGTGTCCCTGGAATGACAAAGCAGATCAACACGCTCAATGAATTCCTACTCCTCATCACTCAGCCTTGCAATGTCAAAGGAGATAAGATGTCGGCTGCTTTTGTTATCCACGGTGGCTCCGGCACTGGCAAGACTTTCATTTTGAAACGCATCGCTGCAACCAAATGGGGCAGAGTGCATTGGATTAAGCCCTCGGACAAGATCGCGAGCATCAGGGAAACCTTCAAGCTTGCACAGAGCCAGCAACCGAGCATCGTTTTGATGGATAATTTCGAATCTTTAATCAGCAAGGATCGCTCAAATCGTGATACTGTTATCGAGACAATAGGCGAAGAATTGGATGCTTTGGCTGAAATCTCACAATCGAAAAACGCTTACACACAAGTCGTGGTGATCGCTACCTGCTCCGATTTCTATACTGATATCCCCGAGGAATTGCGGTCGTCCACTCGCTTTCTTGAACACACCCCTCTACCTATTCCTAGAACCCAGGAGCGTCAAGAGATACTTGAGTATCTTGAGCCACCGATTAAAGGCGACAAACAAGCACTTCTCCTGGAATTGGCACAAATGACACATGCATACAGTCCCAAGGATCTCAGCATCTTGATCCAAACCGCCGTCCGTGGCCGCAAAACCCAGATGCTTACGGCAGGTGTCGATCCTGGCGAGGAGGGCTTCTTGGAAAAGTCTGATCTAGACCGAGCGAGAAAGTCAGTTCGTCCCACAGCTATGCGTGACATAAATCTCAACCCTCCAACAATTCATTGGCAGGATGTTGGTGGTCAAGATATACTAAAAAAGGCGCTCAATCGAATGATCAAGTATACAAAGGTGCGATGCGTTACTAATATCAGTCCTTTCACCAAGGTATTAACTATACATTAGAACCCAGAACACTCTCTTCGGCCCCCTCCGAAAGGTCTTCTGCTCTACGGGCCTCCTGGGTGCTCGAAAACTCTCTCAGCCCAAGCCGCCGCCACAGAGTCAGGCTTCAACTTCTTTGCGGTCAAAGGTGCCGAGCTTCTTAACATGTACGTCGGCGAGTCTGAGCGGGCTGTTCGAACCCTTTTCGAGCGTGCTCGCAATGCTTCTCCATCTATCATCTTCTTCGACGAAATCGACTCTATTGGCGGGCAGCGTTCGGGCAGTGTGTCCGCTACTCGCAGTACTGGCTCTGTCAATATGCTTACAACCCTTCTCACTGAAATGGACGGTTTTGAAGCTCTCTCAGGGGTACTTATCCTCGCAGCTACCAATCGACCTGAGGCCATGGACCCAGCATTGATGCGGCCGGGCCGATTCGATCAAGTCCTGTACGTTGGCCCTCCTGACGGAGCCGCACGAGAAGCTATTTTCAGCGTGCATCTCCGCGGCCTACCTCTTGCATCAGATGTCGATATCGCGGATCTCTCTCGACTCGCTGAAGGCTATTCTGGAGCCGAGATCAAGTCCATCTGCGACCAGACCTGCATGCTCGTTCAGGAACGTTATGACGACGATAGAACCAAGAAGCTGGAAATTACCATGGCCGATTTAACAACTGTTCTTGAAAAAACACCACGGAATATCACAAAGCAGATGATTGATGGGTATGAAAAATGGTCAAGGCAGTTCAAAAAGGTGTAGAGTTTAGATGAAGTTTTTAAAAGATCAGCCTAAGAGTAGACTAAACCTATGCTGCTTTAGATGATACAAACAAAGTTCATAAAAGTTTAGATATGGATATTACAAGTTTAGACCGATCAAGTGATAAGAACTGGGCAAATATGACGAATATTTGTTCTTTATCTAGACGGGTCTTTTTCATTTCTTCGTTACGAATGGCCTGGGATCAGCACCAACTATCGTCCCTGAACCTGACTTAGCTCCTTGCTCGTCTCACAAGGGCCATTGAAGCCATAAAGTTTATGGTACAACTCGGCAACTCAATAAACCACCCCTATGCACTACGGTTACTGCTCAGCTAGCAGGCCGCTTCCAAAATCTCCCCCTTTTTACAATCCTGCCAATCTCAACTTGCATGCCCTGATTTCCTCCACACGCCATTCCACTTGCTGCGCCGTCGCTTCTCAACAACTCTATCGCCCAAACAAGGGGGCAGAATCTCGGCCTGGATAAAGCCCCATTAGACCAGACCAAGCAATGCAAACAACCTGGACACGCCTAGTCAAAGGTGCCTGGACGCAGCAGAGCATGTGGTACTAAGAATATAGTGACGGATGCCACAAAGATATTTCAAACATCAACGCCGGTTCTCACCACCTGACCGTTCCGTTAACCAGCAAGCCATGCTTGCTAAATGTACTTGTGCGGAAGTGAGACCTCAAGTCTGCACCCCCCTTTCATGATAAACCAAAAACAGACCAATAACCGGTACGCCATCGCCGAAAGAAGTGAGGAGAATCTATGACTCCTCGTTGGAACCTGGGCCGCTGCCTGTTTTTAAGCCGCTTGAGAGACTGATGGCGATCTTCTTGCCACCGGTGGGAGAGTTGACGTTGAAGCTTTTGCGTCTTTGCGGGCCGCGAGAGTTGCCTGAGATCGCTGTGACAGAACCGCTGCTGCTGCGTCTCTTATTTTGCATCATTTTGCTCATCTCATCCTCGTCTTCCTCCTCTTCGCGTCGACGCTTCTCTGAAAGTCGCTCAGGTGGTGGGATACCTCCTCCAAGGCTCGAATCAATAGGCGAGTGCACAGCGTCCGATGCGACGTCGCTGGGTTGGCTGTCCGCTTCTGGTGTTGCTTCGGGGTCGGCATTTTCGTCAGTCTCTTCATCGGATGCGTAGTCGACTAGTAGCTTCGAGGTGATTGAGCCATTCGTAGATGGTGTCCTTTCCCCCTCTTTACTTGACTGGTCGTCATCATCTTCAGGATCAGATGTTGCCCAGTATTCCTCTTGCTCTTGCTCAACAGTGATTTGCTCGGCCATCCTTGTGTTCGCCAGAGGTCTCCTACCCATTTCGTCTTCGGCTTCCATGAAATAGTCGACATTGGACGTGTAACCCTGAGTTTGGTCATATCTAAGAAGGATCTCTCGAAATGTCGACATGTAGCTCAACGACTTAAGCTGTTCTCTATAGTTGACCACGAGATGTTTGATCAGGTCTTTGATGTTCTCTTTCTTGATAAACTCGAAAAATTCCAGTGACGCTGAGCCCAAGAGGTTGTCTCGGGGCACGGTCTCGATAAGAACTTCAAGAATTGGTCCCAAGACCTGCTTCTCCATGAGATGCTTGATGTAAAACTCATCTTGCATTCCGATCAATGATCGGAAGAAACGAATAGCAACTATGGGAAGTTAGCAAAGTCAAACATATCGGGTCAGTATTTCGTACCTAATCTCAAAAATTTCTCAGGGCATGTAAGAAGCTGAGCAATGCGCTTGACGATATCGTGAGACATGACATGTAACTTGACGCGTAAATAGTGGCAGCGAATAAAGAATGTTTGAATCTCAATAAGATACGTAAACATCGATGCCTGTTGCACAGTAAAGTTCATGTCCGTTCGCTTCTCCAAGTCCATGAGGGGCTTGAAAAGCCTTGGAGCCGACTTGTCGTAAAATTTGTTGAGGAAAGTCTCTTGCTGAGGGTCAAGGGCGACTTGGGGTCTCTGTCTTCCCATAAACTCGCCATTAGCCTTCGCAAGAGCCTCGTTATTTTGCATTTGTTGAGGACCAGGGTCTAATAGGACCCTGAGTGCTTCTGAGATTTGAGACTTGACACCAAGATCAACTTCCACCAACAGAAGATCAATCAAAGAGTCGGTGAGGAGAGTCTGGTTCTCGTGTAGTTGACGGTATAAAGTCTGACGAATCATTTGGGGATCGTGGTCGATGATAGAGATCAGGATATCAGTTGCCCCGACTCTAACTCCCACGTCATGATGTCTGAGCCCGAAGTGAATGACAGAAAGGAGTCCGTGAGCGATGAAGTTGTTGTATAACGTCTGACGCGCCGGTGGCTGGATATTCTTGGCAATGGCGCAACATTGCTGGATGAAGAGTACCGCTTCCTTCTTTCTCTTTTGGTCGCTGTTCGTGGGTCTGAAGATGCCAAACAACTCATTAAGAAAAGCGGCATTCGCTTGCAGGTGTTGAACAATGTCGACTTGGTTGAAAAAGATGAGAGAATTAAGAACCGAAAAAGTAGGATCGTCGAGTATTCTAGCCAGAACAACATCCTTTAGATACTGTAGACGGTATGTTTGGTGAATCTTCCTGCGGATTTGTTCCTCCTCTATAGGAACAACTTCTTTATATCGGCCTTGATTACCCAGCCAGTGTCGATGATTAGCCTTGTGACTAGGAAAGTCAGGGTCGTATTCCAGAGCACCAACAACACCTAAAACGCATTCGTCCGACACCGCATGCTCTATAATCGAGGTGTCGTTAAGAAGAATGACTGTTTTCATGATGTTGCAAAGCCGGTGCAGGTCTTGAAGACTCTCGAGGTCCTCAGCCATCTCAACTAGGGGGACAATTTTGCCGATGAAGTCCTCAGCCATAATTGCCTTGGCGAGAGCATCACGTCCGTTTGCTGTGGTGCTCATCATCCGCATAGTCTGTTCGATATCTCCGAGATTTCCAAGTTCGGCTGTGGGCAAGTTAATAGTTGGCGGAGCGTCGATAGGAAGATCGTCAGAGAGGCCGTCATCTGGGCATAGATTATCAGTATCGCATTCCTCAAGTAATGAGTGATCCTGCATACCGGCTCCCGGCAGATGGTTGTGAAAGGTCTGTTGGACGTTGCTCACGAAACGCCTATTGGATGTCAGTACACAAGTTATGTGCTGCTGATTAACAGTACGAACCATATCATGGCGCATCCCTCAGCTTCCTGAAAACTGAGTGCCATGTCAACTCCACTACTGGGTTCCTGCCATACAATCAGTGTATCTGTGAGTCAGGTTAGACACATGACGTCTGTGATGCGCATCTCGGACTTGGTGACGTGCCTTGCTGTTTCTGGAATCCATCTTCTTTTTGGATTTTCGTTTCTAGCAGAAGGCGATCGGGATGATCCTCTGATTCAACGATGACGCGCGGTTCTTTGCGACCATCCTCAAGCTGCAAGCGCTACAGTCAGCAACCAATCCCGGGCGCAAAAGTGCATGCAAAATGCACAACTATAGGGACATCAACAACATACAGTCTCAAAGCTCGCGCTGCAGAAGCCGGTGCCTCGATCGAACCAGTCATTGTTGCGGAGTTCGTAGACCTTGACGCGCTTCTTATCGGTGGGCTGATGAGGCACGGGCTGTGCCATCATCAAAGACTCGGGCTCTCCCTCGGCAGTGAGGTTCGTATACGCAACCAAATCCGGGGCAAGTTCGAGATGCTGTTGCAAGGACAGCTCCGATGGTTCGTTGGGACTCAGAATCGTAAGCGCCGCCACGATTCCTTACGGTGCACGCAGACGGTGCGCGACAGTGAAACGTCAGGATATCCTGATTATGCAAGATGCGCAGCTGGCGCCGCTATCAAAAATTGATACAATAAAAAGCGAGCGACAGTGCTTCAATGCGCCATGCAATAGCAATCTATCGAGAGGGGGCGCGGGCGAAAATCGGGCGGATCGGTGTGCGTTGGACAACTACGGTAGGTTGGCGACACGCCACGGAAGCAATCGGCGGGAAGGAGGGAGCGACGACCGCGGGAAAAGGAAGGCGCGACAGGCGGAAGCGGAAAGCGACTTCGGCGACAGACAGGCAGCCGTACAGAGCCGTGAACTCGGTATGCGGCAGGCGGGATCCGGGGCCAAGAAATTGATTTTGGGTCGGTTTTAACGATAAGGAACCGATATATATCGAGGGACCGTTTGAGGCTGTCGAGAAATGCGGATTGAGGTGGGCAATGCGCGTGACCAGGCTGCCAGATGGTGTTGGGTTTAGGCCTTGGGATCCTCTTCGGGGGGCGAGGGGAGGGGGCCCTGCCTTACCAATGTCGTGTCAGCCACAGTGAGGCTGGTGGAAAAGGAGCCTATCGCCCAATCAGGTGCTGTATCTGGTGTTGCCACTATGAAAAAATGACGCGGGTCTGGAGAAGTGAAAAAAGGAAACAAGTGGTTCTCGTCCAATCAAAGCTTGTTTCTCCAGTTTCTTATCAATTGCGCGACCAGAGACAAAAAAAAAGACCCCTGAACCTGTCAAGACATTGAAGGTGTCGTAATGGAGGCAATGATGCAACCACGAACTACTAAATATAACTTATCGTAAAAAACATCAATAACAAGAAATACGAATTGAGTGGCAATCGTTGCTAGTCAGTAAGGCAAGGCGGCTTCGTTTATTACCAGGACAATGGCTCTCAAGTTCGGCCCTTATGCAGATAAGGTAGTCCGTATCGTTTGGAGGTGTCATCATGCAGTGGCATGTTGACAATTCGATTGTTTGTTTGTGTTGAGCGACGTTGATTCTTTGATACAAGCGTGGAATTCACGTGAGACTCGCGTGAAAGCAGCCATTGTAAATGCACGTTGCCAGGAGAATATGGAACTTGGCCGGATATGCCTGAAGAATCCTTCAATCAAACTGGACAAGCAGTTGGCTCATCCTTTACGTGCTTGTCAGGCAAAGGAAGTTCCGTCAAATCACATGTTTCCTCCATCTATTAATGATTAGTAGAGGTCGTTCCATTCTTCTTCCACTTACTTTACATAATTCTCCCGTCTCTTAACTTTAATAAATATTTATTTATGCGAAACGTGATCGACAGGGACAATTAAACTCAACTTTTGAGTTAAATCATGACGCTACTCCTACTGCAGGAACGTGTAGGGCCGAGTCGGTTTAAGTGTTTAAGCTGTCATTATCTCCCTGGGCAAGGTTTATTTCCCCGCATCGTGAGCTCATGGAGCATAAAATAGCTTCAAGCTCAATGTGTGATAGTAAATAAAGGGAGGAATGAGACAGATATATCAGTGCCAGCACACAAAGAGAGATATACCACGCAAATAAGCGATCATGATCTTGTAGATGCTGGTGTTGATGACAGCTAAGAAGCCACAGAACTCAATCGAAAGAGCTCACCATCGACTGCGTGACATGCTCAGCATTCTTATCGCATGTCACTGAGACGCCAGGCGCCCTTATCTACTTGGGTGTCTTTATCAGAAGAGCTACTAGTTGACGGTCCAAGCCACGGCACCGAGCTTTATCGGCATCAAGCACGAGCATCGCAACAAATGCGATCGCCTAGCAGCCTTCTCACCACGCCATCAAGCTGCCTGGTAGCTCTTTGGAGCTTCCAGACGTTGATAGTTTGCAGTTTAGTGTTCAATAGTAACCTAAACGAGGCTTATAGTGTTCCTGATATAGTAAAAAGCGGCTGTTAAACAACGTGGACATCGTGGTCAGCTGTGTTGGCTCTCTTCCTCTGCCCAAAGAGGCATCAGCATTTATCCACGAGGCAGCAGTAACGGTCGCCTCATGACCATAACGAGCTAATTCAGAAGCGTCCTTTCCCGTAACGGTCGGCAACTTTCCAAGATTATTGATGAAAAGAAGTTGTAGACCATTGACCCTGCAGAGCTGAAGGTGTTGCGATATAATGAGGGGAAGAAAAGCGAGTGCGAAAGCAGCGAGGGCCAAGAGAACGAGGCTTGTCTAAGAAGAGAAGATCTATTCAGGAAAGAAACTTATCCTATTCGCAAGACACACTAAAAGTGCTGTATAATGTATTTTGAACCAACATTGTTTCATTTCTTGGCAGTTTTCCACAATAGAACATCGAAACAAAGGCGTTCCCGTTGAACAAGAAGAGCTTTGTTGTCAGCCAAGATGCAAGTTCCTGAGTCATCAACGAAACAGCTCAAGCAAATTTCTCAGTCGAGTCGGCTTCACCGCCAGGGGGTTTTCGTGATGGCGAAACAAGCCAGGCGTTGTTGGTTCTCCTGGATCTAACCGCATCCTCATGCAGCGTGGAATGGAAATGGGGGAGGTTAGATCTGATCTCAGCTTGGCAGGGCATTGTAACGCCAGAAGGCTGAAGTACTAAGCTCTTCTGGGAATTTTAGTCTGCCTTCCAGAGCTTCTAGCGCGAGATGACCAGCCTAATCGAGTTTGGGTGAGTCTTTGGAACTTAGTGGGGGATCATCATGATCTATCCTGTCTCTCCATTGATCTTTGTGCCTTGTCTTATGAGTTGACCCATTTGCGATACCGCTCTGATCCGGTGTTTACCGGCATCTTTTTTTAAATCTAAGGAGCTCAAGCTCCTGAATCAAAGGTCAACTAAGAGGAATCCGTTCAAGAGTTTCATTCGTCGTGTGGTGGCTTGGCCTGGGGTACATCCCTGGTGCAGATCTGCTCTGACAGCCAAGGACAGGGGGTCCCGGACTGTCAAACCTGCAGATACACAGCACGTTCCCTCTGGGCTTATGCACGACAATGGAACCTTTTTACGACTACTGCTTCACGACAAAAGCACAATGACGATGCGCCAAGCTGCAGTACGCAATTACGAGTCAACAGTGAGGCGAAAGAGGCGTCTACGTGTTTTAGCCAGGGGCTCAAAAGCCACAGAATCGATCCGAGATGCCGGTAAGTTGAGACAATCAGTGAGGCCGAAAGACTTCGGGTGCAATGACTGACGCCACGATGTGGATTGTGTGCAGATCTAGGCTGTAGAGAAGCCATGTCGTCCTATTTTGGTCAATAATCTGAAGTAAAGAGGCACAAGACCGTTGGAGGATCTATTTTCAACTGTTTTTTGTGTAATTGACGTAGATGAGGCGTTTGAGATGGAAAAACTGTTCGACATGACGTGTAAGTGGTCTTTTCAACACGGAAGCATCTCGTATGGCAAAGAAATGATTACGATAGTGCAGCAACGGGTAAATCCTTACCTCCACAGACACAGAAATAGAGCCTGATGTAAGCTCTGTCGCTGGATCGGGCCCGAAAGACTCCGTCAGCTCTTAGGTCAGCGGCTTCTTCGGGTGACTGATTGAGCGAAACCATCTCGGTATTCTCCGCAGCTCTTACACTGAACAACTACTCCCGGTATCGGCAGTGACAGGAACACCGAGGAGCGGTAGATTTTTGGTCTTGGCAGGTAAAAGTGAATGATCTGACACGATTTACTCGGCTGTCTCTGCACCGCCAGGCTCTGGCTACACCCCAGCCTTGGTGGCGTTTTAACCACACGGTCTGGAAGACTCGGAATCGAGCCACTCAGAGTGTTTGCTTGGGAAAAGGCTGACTGGGCTAACAAACAGCTTCTCAGAATGTTCTTCGCGTATTAGTTATACCGAAGGGGCGAGACCGAGGTCGATGGACCCGTTGATGCGGTGCCGCAAAGATACACGGATGGCGTATGGCTGCCGATAGTCTACATTGACAGGGCTAGAGACAGGGACATGGATAGTTATGGCTCGATAAGCAGTTCAATGGTCGTGGAAGCTGTCAATCGGACGGCTGGTGACATTTCTTTTGGGCGTGGTCACATATCAAACCTCGAGTGGTGACATCTCAATCGGCGATTTTAGATATGTAACTTTTCGACCGGTGACAGGATGATTCTCGACAGGTGACATTGCAATCGATGTTCCTGTCCGTCTTCATCAACACGTGGTTTCTGGAAGTTCCGGCTCTACACGCGAGGCGGAAACTAACATGGTTTGGATCTCGTCTAAGACATGGGCAGACCTGGACCTGGACGATGACACATCGAGTCCACCCTTGCAATGCCAAACTTCCTCAGCGTCAAAAGTATGAATTCACAAAATAATGATTTTTACCAACAAGAAAAGAGCCAGATCGGGCTCCGAATCATGTTGGAAAAAGATCTGCAACATGTGGCTCAACGCTCTGCATAGATAGTCCCTCCATTCCATCCTATAGCCCCTGGATTGCCTCATAGTCGTTTCAACTCAGCGCCTCATGAGCAAACACTGCCTGAGAAAGGGCTGGGCTTGTTTCACGGATCCGCAGGGGTTGGTGCGTCTGTGGCGCTTCACTTTAACGCCCTTTAGGCCAAGACCCTCTGCTTGACTTGTAAGTCTTGGTTGGGGGTCTCGAACCCAGTAAAGATCGCCTATTCCAACGCCGTTGCGGGCCGTCAGGTTCTTTTACGACGCTGATGCACGCTCAACTTTGACGCCAGTCTCCAACGCACCACTTCAGTGATTACTATCCTCAGCCTCTTGTTATATCTAGACCACTTCGCCCGTTGAGAAAACGACTCTTTTTCCTTCATACCATTTCAACATACTAAACCAAACCAATACAACGATAACACATCCACTTTTATACTTCACACCATATCACACCAGCATATCTTCAACTTATATATCCACCAACAACCATGTCTATCCTCAGTTCCATCAAGCGTGCTCGCGATCACAAGGAGACCGCCAAGGCCAAAGAAGTAGAGCAACCCAAGGAAACAAAGCCCACACAAAGATATCGCCATGTTCCCACACACGCAGCATGCGATTCAGTCAACGCCGGTCCAACTGGTGCCCGTCATCACGACCGCTCCAAGGTTCGCGCTGAGAACCGCAAGCGAACGGCAAAGGCCGTTGCTAACGCCATGCACGACAATCACCACATCGAGATGAACTTCCCCGGCTCATCAACGGCGTCTCCCTTCACCAGTGGCAGCTGCAGCACTACCTATCAACCCAGCGAGACTGACTACGATGGGGACATCAGCCCTAGAAGTCACTCTCCTGTGCATCACTTTGAGCCTGCCAACATCTATGAGTACTCTCCTGCGCCAACTTTCCATCATCCCATTTCTCTCAAGGGCAAGGAAGTTGTCCGAGGTCCTCAGTATGGCTTGGCCTACACTGTATCCCCTGACCCCCGGGATCGACTCTCTGAGCGTTTCCAGACTGGTGTCATGATCTAAGCTTATACTGAATGAGATTTCTGCCCCTGGAGGGCGATTTCTCAGGCATGATCATGAGATACAAACCAGAAAATCAGCAAGGGACTGGCTCCCTGCGACCACCCACGCTTCAGCCCAACAAGGTCCATCAACTTACACCGATCCGTCCACCAAGCTCTCCATTGAGATCGAGCAGGGCACGGTGCTCAGAGTTCTGAAAGAATGCGAAAGCGAGCAACCCAACAAGACAAGACAAGACCAGCTACAGGGGTCGTCTTGTGGGGGAGAAAGCAAGCATTGGATATGGGGCCCCTCCCGGGCATTCCGACGTCGTTTGACACATCGTGGCAGAAATCTTATACTAAAATAAAAGAGTACGCCACACTCTGCTTAGACTTGGTTCAGAGCAGGAATCTGAATCGAGCTAAGCCCTTTACTTCATGTACAATAGCGTTTAGACTTTTCTTCTAGAACCTTTCGGGTTCTTCCGTTACTTTACGTACAGTACATACTTTTTAGCTTTAAGGCTTTGGCTCATCCTTGGTTGGCTGGGACCAACTGTTACGGAAATGAAACTAAGACAACGATTCACGCTCTCATTCTGTTTTCCATCAATCGCGATCCCTGTGAATGTCATGAAGACCACTACTGCAGGGGTTGTGATTGAGTTTGTTACCTAATTGACCAAATGCGGTTATTCCAGTTGGCTCAGTTTAATTGATCTTCCAAGTCGCAAAGCTTAGACTAGGTACTTGGATTCCCAAGTAGAGGTAGCAAGGGAGGCTGTATAATCTTAAATCATTTTCCTTGCTTCAGGTCATGTATGATCTGGCGTTGAAAAATATAATCTAGTCTCGTGTAATTCTTGAAATATGACTACAATTGAGTAAACAATCAAACGTGGTTATTCTCATCAATATCTTCAATTGTTCTAAAAATATTAGCCTCGGCAGTTTCCTACTGGTCATTTTCACCACTTGACTTGGTCCCTGCAGATCCCTACCATCTTCACTATAGCACCCTTTGGCACCCGCAGCCCTGTAGCTACGTAATCATAGATTAGATGCAACGCCTCGTTCATGCTTCGTGGCCTTCTAATGCTGTACAACCACAAGCACAAGCACAAGCAACGCACAGCATTCATACTCTGAACCTTTCTTCGCCCATGGGCGCATTCGCCTTTTTTATTTTTCTTTCCTTGCGTACGTTGCACCAAATTAATTGGCATCTCAAATGAGCGCGCTCTAGTTCTGCAAACACTCGCCTTTTCATCACTGCATCTCTGCGGTCGCGAGCCGCATCAAACAGCCTCTCCCCTCCGCCAACATGGCTGTCGAACCCCCCGCGGAGTTTCTCGGGCCTTTATGGGCCTGGGTTGAAGCTACGCCCGTCTACATTCTTCTTTCATTATTTATCGCATCTATTGCGCTGGCACTTCTTGGGGTATGCACTGCACTGAACCCCTCTAGGGCCCCGCGCAATCGCAAGCTCACCATTCCTAGCTCTATGTCATCCTCCATCTCGTCGCGCCAAAGCCTCGACCCGTCTACGCCTCCGAAAAGACCTACGTTACCAGCCATCCCACTGAAGGGCGCACGCAATCTCAACCTCTCCCCTGCTGGTACGATCGCTGGCTCGCTGAACGACAGGCTAGCGAGCAGCATGTCCACCCCGATGAGGCTTTCCCTACTCCCGATGCTGGAAACATCGAACCAGCCGAAGTGCGCCTAAGTGTCGTCTTTCCAGCCTACAACGAAGAGGATCGCGTTATCCCCACCCTTGAAGAGGCTGTCACTTATCTTGATGAACACTTTGGCCGAACCAAACAAGCTGGACCCAGCGGAGCGAGTCCTACAACAAAGAGGCATGTTCGGAACGCTCCTAAGGAGGATCTCGGCGGATATGAGATCTTAGTTGTCGATGATGGAAGCAAGGACAAGACAGTGGATGTTGTCCTCAAGTTTGCCCAAGAACACGGCCTCCATGACATTCTTAGAGTTGTCTCACTTGCGCGCAACAGAGGCAAGGGCGGAGCGACTACTCATGGTTTCCGACATGTGAGGGGTGAATACGTCCTATTCGCTGATGCTGACGGCGCATCCCGTTTTTCTGATGCAGGTAAGCTCATTGAAGGATGCGAGGAGGTTGTTGATGGGTCGCACCGCGGCGTTGCTATTGGAAGTCGAGCCCATCTCGTCGGCAGCGAAGCCGTGGTTAAGGTAAACTAACCCTCTCGTCTATAACAACTGTATCGACTAACACAACTAGCGCTCGGCTCTACGAAACTTCCTCATGCGATCTTTCCATCTCGTGCTCATGATCCTCACACCCCCTGCAACATCGCGCATCCGCGACACCCAATGCGGCTTCAAGCTCTTCTCGCGAGCATCACTCCCACACATCATCCCCTACATGCACACTGAGGGGTGGATCTTCGACATCGAGATGCTCATGCTCGCAGAGTCAGCGCCCGCGACACCAGTTCTTGGCCACGATGGTAGTGTTATTGGCACCAGTCCCGGCATCAAGGTTGCTGAAGTGCCCATCGAGTGGCACGAGGTTGGTGGCAGCAAGCTCAACGTCATTCAGGACAGTATCAAGATGGCTATCGGCCTTGCGGTGCTGAGAGCGAGTTGGATGTTTGGTGTCTATCGAAGACGATTGACATAGGATGAGATGAAGGGATCAGGATATGAGCGTAAGTGCTCAGCACTCACGATGACCATCACTGTAGTTGAATAAAACACACGAGCCAACAAATTCATCGAGTGCATGAACATAGATGGTTCGCCCTTCACACGGTCAGGCCAACAAAACACGGCAAAGCAAAGTACGGTTAAGTTGCAATTAATATTAATCTTGAAACGATAATCTACTTGTACCGCCCAATTTCTAACGACAGGTAGTATGGGGATCAAGCGTGCATGTGTGTATATCTAACAAAAACCCACTCCCGCTCAACACTCCGAAATGCTCAAATGTCTCATAACCACCCATGAAAGAAGGGCATATCTATAATCGTCCCACTGCTCTAATCTAATGTCTCTCATTTCTGAAAGAAATTTAGATTCGTTTTGAAATTCGACATAAAAGTCCCAAGTCAAAGCTCCATAAACGCCGCAGCTCTCGCTACTTAAACACATCGTGCTCTTTTTCTCTTCTTCTTTTTTTCAAGCTCCAGATTTACTGGAATGTCTCCCGGTACATGATGGGAAGGAAGACAATGCATGCCTTCCAGAGGATGAGGACGGCATCAATGATGGCGAGAGGAGCCTTGAAGATACCCAAGATACCGCAGCCAATGACGGTGCAGGCGTTGAGCCAGATGGCAAGAAATGCAACAGAGAAGAAGTGGTAGGCGAGGATGAAGGGGCGCTGGAGCATACCAGCCAAGAGAGCGACGGGGCCGTCAGTTGAACCGCGCTTGAAGTAGTTGAAGCATCCGTACTGAAGAGCGCGGAGCTGACGGTCGTTGGCTGCGAACAGGGAGTACAGAGCCTGAGCAAGAACATTGATGATACCAGTCAAAGGCTTGCGTTTCCAGTAGAGCTGGTCAAGCGCATTGTTGATGGCCTTGTTGTCAGCGAGATCAGACACCTTGCTAGGGTGCAACTCCTCGGCGAGGATGACAACATCGTTGAATGCGACAGTCATACCACCACCAGTAAGAGGATGTCGCATGTTCATAGCGTCACCGAGGAGAATGGCTCCGTTGGCGCGCTGCTTCGTAGGAGGAAGCCAGCTGTTGGGCATGCTTCGGGGAATCTTGCCATCCTCAAGAGCCTTCTCAGCTGAGGGTCGGATGCTAGTAGGGAGCGCGGGAAGGACAAAGTTGCGGATGTATCCACGAACACCGCCATTCTCAGGCGAGGCTTCGGGGATACCTTGAGGCACGTCGATAAGAGCGCGAGTCTCGTGAGTGCCGATCTGGTAGAGAAGGATAGGGAAAGCATTGCCAATGATGACATGGCCGTGGCCAGGTTCAGGGAGATCGCAGTCGATAAGCTCAAGAGCGTAGAACTTTGAGCAGACCTTGGGCTTGGTCCTGAGAACCTCCTGGCGCCACTTGGAATCATAGCCATCAGCGATAATGGTCAACTGTCCAAAGTAGTAATCCTTGTCCTTCACACCAGTCTCCTTGTTCTTTGTGCGACTCTCAACACCGAGAATCTGGTCCGACACCTCTCCGCGCAGCGTCTTGACAACTTCTGTCTCAACAACAGTGATGTTCTTGTGGTTTATGCACGACTCTCGTAGCTTGGTGATAAAGCGGCCGTGGTGGAAACTGCACCCAGACGGTCTCTTATCCGCTGTGCTGTGGCCTCCCCAAGCATGTGTGACATTGCCGCTATCATCGAGACCGGGGTAAGGAACGAGGACCTTCTCGCCGTGGTAGAATACCGTGTATCCGTAGCAGGGCATGGCATCGATACCCTCGAGGCAGTGGCCGAGGCCGATTTTCTGTAGTGAGGCGACACCGCCAGGCTGAAGAAGTTCGCCAACGATGCGATCGGGCTCCGATAGCCATCGCTCGAGAAGGAGAACGGATCGGCCCTGGTTTGCGAGAGCGTAGGCGATAGTGCAGCCGAATACACCAGCTCCTACAACAACGACATCGGCTTCATGGTATTGTTCGCGACGGCGAGTCTGCGACTCGGTTGATGTGAGTACTGAAGCCATGGTTGAAATTATTGGCTGTTGTAGAGTGAAAGGAAGTTGAGTCGCGGTAGTTGAGGAATTGTCTAACAAGACTTTCGAGGGGGGGTGGAG